>CATIWQ010365443.1:0-18097 GCA_949673415.1 Euphorbia schlechtendalii
ACTGCAACCATTCATTGAGTGAAAAAGGAAAAGAAAGCATAGCATGAAAAATGGGTGCAAAGTACAAGTACTTCAAAAACATATGCTTAAAATAAAAAACTGAGAGAGTGGTATGGAGCATAAAATGCAACCACTGAGAGTGTTTTAGCATCCTAGGTTACCTAAAAATGCCTTGAGAAAAATTAATCAAAGTGTGCTTTCTATATCCTTTATACTTTATACTATGCTTAAGAGAAGGTAATATTCGAGTATGCATATAACGCTTATATGAAGATACAATTCGGTTGACACTCCATTATGAACTAAGGTATGCAACTAAGCGATATAAATTACACATTACTAATTTGTGGGAAATTTCAAACTTCTACTTGAATTCTTTGCGACGTGGAATGTGGTAGTAACTGCAATAGTCTTTCGCCAAATGTGGTACAAACTTGTTTACTAATTTATACACTTCTATTGAATTTACCTTGATGACAAGGCAAAAGTTAAGTGTGGGGGTATGATAAGTGTATAATTACACTTAATATCATATTAATTTACACATTAAACACTATGAATTAAGTCATTTTTATGCTTCATATAAAAGATTTCACGTGGTATGTAGTTGTTTTTTATGCAAATGCAGATACTAGGTAAATCTTGGGAGAAAAATGATCTAAAGTGTAATTCTATGAAAAAAGAGTGAAAAAGGTGCAAAAAGATGCGTGGAACTTAAAGATTTAGCTTAGGATCGAAGCTGTCAAAGATCGGTGAAGTTGCAAGGAGATGTCTGAAGAAAATGTATTTCACAGTCGCGACTTGTATACTTCAGAAATAGAAGTCTGCCAATCAAAGATTGACGGCGCGACTTATATATCGCAGTCGCAACTTGGACGGTTTTTTGGTTTTATCTTCTTAACTACCAATCATCAAATAAGCATGATCAACCGCCATCAACTACCAATGATAAGACACCTATCAGAAGTCAACCAATCAGGAAAAGGTGCCTATCCATTGTGGATTATATCAAAGCCTCCCAACCAATCACAATGAAGAGATGCAAACATTCACCAATGGACATGACTCTTCGTTTGGATAGACACAACCCTTTGAACTCTATAAATAGGGCTCCAAACCTTACAATTCCGTGCATCACAGAGTGTAGAAGAGAGGGGTGAAAGATAGTGTATAGTGTATAGAAAGAGAATAAATATCTAGTTTCACTACGTTCATAAGTGTTAGCGAGAAAATGTTTATGTGATTCAAATCCTTGTTTTGATCATTAGATTTCTTTATATTCTTGAGTGATTGTTTTATAGGTGTGCTTGCAAATCACTTATCAATAAAAGTTTTCATTCTTCAATATTTGTTTATTCGATATTCGCAAAGAATAGCATCCTAGCGGAGGTTCTGTACGGGCCAAGACCGAATTCAAAGTAGACGTAGGAATTGTGGGAATTGATGACTCCCATTAAAGAGTGGATACGGTTTGATCAACTTTAGCTTCCACTTGAATACCTTACAACTTTGCTTTTCTTTCTACTTATACTTTTTATTTCGAAGTTTGTGATATGTCTATGTGTCATAATGCGTATTTCATCCTAAGTCTTTTATATTAATCAATTTATATGCGTTGGAGTTAATTTTAAGAGTAGTTTCGGGGTTAATAATATCATTTATAATCACTGGATCTGTGATATAACGCTGTTTAGTGATCCAACATTTTTGGAATGGTAACTTGCTAAATCTGGCTATGTGAGAGCGACCCATACTAAGCATAGTATTGACGTTGTCCAGGTTTATATAATTGTCTTAATTCATTCACGCTAGGTTTAGAAAAGTTATTTCATGCATTGCTCTACGGCGAATCATTGAACATGTGAATATTTTGAACCGAGTTTGTTAGATTAGTTTAGTGAATAGTAACATCTTTGTTGAACTTGCATTTTTTCTCTGCTATACTTGTTTGTAAGGAAAATCTCTATATTTAGATTCTGTAGTTTTCCACATCTATATTTACTTATTTTTTATTCTAATCTTCCTATCCAAAACCTCCAATCTATTTTTATTTTATTTACTCTGTTTTCCCTTGTTGATATTTTGACTTCGTTCCTTCCCTGTGGGTTCGATATCTTTTAAAACTACATCGCAACTGTATACTTGCAGTTATCATCATTTTTCTATTTGATAAGAGGTGCTGACAACACTTGTATTTTACGTGAACAAGTTTTTTGCACTATTATTGATGATAAGCCTTTCAAAATGAGTGTAGCCAAATCTTGCAAACTAGTTATTAAACTTATTAGTAGAAAAGTGGCGAACACTGAATCAGCCAAGTCCTCTTGGACTGGCTTGCTGTTAGACTTGAGTACTTCATTAGCTATAATATTTGCCTTAGTACCAACATCACTTACTTTTCCATACTGAGCAGAGTTCTCAACATTAGGAACTTCTCTAACTAGAGAGGTTAGAGGGCTAAAGGATGGGTTAGAAGAAATGGTTGGTTTAGGAATTTGTACAATTGAAGAAATGGGGATTGGTTTAGATTTTACATGGGATGGTATTGTTGCAGTTTGGGTGTTTGGTGGATGAGAAGAAGCGATATTTTAGGTTTGAGTGTTAGAAGGAGAAGAAGGCGGGGAAAAGGAATCTTCAAATTGATTAGGAGAAGAAGGAATATTTACTAGGGAATTTAGAGTATTAGAAGATGGACGTTGAGGGATGCTGGGATTAGGAATATCAAATTCTTCCTGATTAAGGGTTTGGACTCCTCCATTATCCTCCTTGTTGCCCAACACTTGGAGATTTATCATCAAGTATCTGTTATTAGCAGTGCGCTTACGCTAAATCCCCTTAGCTTTGGCAATTACCTCCTCCACATGGGTAGCAGCACCAAGACTTATTGTCTTAGAGTCCTCCTTACTCTTCTTGGAGTCCCCTTGGCCTTCAGTTTCCTTGGAAACATCTAATTTGCAATTTCTTTAGCTTAAGGTCTCCTTTGCCTCCACAACATCTTCTTCTTCATCTTACTGTTTCTCATCAACTTCCTTGTAAGCGCGAGTTTTAGCCTTCATTTGCCTTACTGGGGGCTGGGCAGGCATATATCCTACCCTTATTTTTGTTGGGCTCTTCTTCCTTGATTTAGATGAGGTAGCCTTTTATTTAAGTGAGGTTGCAGTCGTTGTTATTTGGTCCATTTTTACAAAAAGAAGAACATTATCACTAATGTCCTTGCTACCTCCCTCAAATCAACCATGAAGTTATCTTCATCTTCCTTGGTCACATTAGCAGGAACTACTGTAGGTACGCATTTAGGTTTCCTCCTTTCTTGAGCTTTATCGTACCTAGTATGCACCTGATTATGATACAGTTTAGTGAAGTACAGCAAGTCCAATGTCTTCTTCACCGGTACAATTATATTTCTTGGCCCTCCAATGTATGGGGCAATATCTATCTTCACTTTCTTCATCAAGGCAGTGATTAGGTACCCATAATGGTAGACAGTAGTCAGTTTGGTCAAGTGATGAAGAATTATCACTGCCTAGTTAAACTTCTTACCTTCTACCATATGGTAGATCACACACCTCTCGAAGTAGGAGCAGCTAGTGATAGACCCCATCTTGGGCAACAGCAGCTTCACCCCAAGCTCGTGGCAAGCTCTTGTTGTCCAACTCATCCCTTAAGTAGTAATTTCTCTAGAAATGTAGTTCGCAGGAAGCTCCCATTCTTATGGGAAAAATGATGGTGTCCTCATCACCATCTCCTGAGCTGAGTGTCTTTGTGAGGCATGTTGAGGATGCTCACTAGCATTTTTGAGCATATGAGGTGAAAATTTCCATCAATTTCCACCAACAGGACATCATTAAACCCCTGAATGGTGTAGAGGTTCTCATAGAAGCTCCTTATAAGTCCTGCAATAGCTGGGCCTTCTAATTACAAAAATTGGCTTAGGTTCTATATCTTAGAAAACACTCATAATCGACCTTATATACTAGGTCAAACACCATATTGGAGCCCCATTCCACTATGGTGAACAAGGTACCTTCTAGAAAGGTGATATTCTCCTGCTTATCTTCAGCGTTTACATAGATGCTTCTCTTGGATGGTGCTTGAAGTCTGAAGGTTTTCTTGGTGAGAGCCCTTTTAGGAAGGGGAATTTGAGAGAAGAAGAGAATTTAGGGTTCTTTTGCAATTTGAGGTGATTAGAATTCAAGGATGCAATTAACCTCTCTCTTCAACTCCTCGAAGCTTTTATAGGCAATTTCCCACTAGCATTGAAATGTGGTGCTCATAAAAGAGAAGATTAAAATCAACATTGAGATTAACACTAATTTAACCAACTTAGTACAATGGTGAGTTTAACAGTGGACGATTCCAATTCAAAAGCACATCTTTTGAAAATGTGAATTTGATTTTTAAGTGTGAAACTGAATCTCACAGCGTTACACTAAAATATAAATGGTGTTAAATACGTGTAATCTCATTTGGCTGAATTAGAATTTGGTTTCCAACACTTAGCCAAATTTCTTGATTTTTCATCAAATGGGGTTCACCATATTAATAAGCTGCCTTAGAACATTGAACTGCTCCTTAAGCAAAGGCTTGGTGAATATGTCATTGGTTCCTCAAAAGGAACATACTCCAGTTTGACATTTCCCCTTAGCACATTGATAAGTGTATAATTACACTTATTATCATTATAATTTTACACAATAAACACTATATTTTAAGTCATTTTTATACTTCATAAAAAAAATTTCACATAGTATGTAGTTGTTTTTTATGCAAATGTAGATACTAGGTAAATCTTGGGAGTAAAATGAGCTAAAGTGAATTCTATGAAAAAAGAGTGAAAAAGGTGAAAAATGATGTGTGGAACTTGAAGATTTGGCTTAGGATCGAAGCTGTCGAAGATCGGTGAAGTTACAAGGAGATTTCTGAAAACTCAATTCACGATCGTGACCTATTCACTTCAAAAATAGAAGTCTGCCAATCAAAGGTTCATGGTCGCGAATCACATATCGTGATCACGACATGGACGGTTTTCTGGTATTATCTTCTTAACTACCAACCGCCAGATAAGCATAATCAACCGCCATCAACTGCCAATGAAAAGACACTTATCAGGAGTCAACCAATCATGAAAAGGTGTCTATCCATTATGGATTGAATCAAAGCCTCTCAACTAATCACATTGAAGGGATGTAATCTTTCACCAATGGTGTGACTCTTCGTTTGGATAGACGCAACCCTTCAAACTCTATAAATAAGGCTCCAAACCTCAACAATTTCGTGGCATTGGAGTGCAGAATAAAGGGGTGGAAAAATAGTGCATAGTGTGTGCATAGATAGAGAGTAAAAATGTCTAGTTTTCACTACGTTCATGAGTGTTAGCGAGAAAATGTATAAGTGATTCAAATCCTTATTTTGATCACTAGATTTCTCTAAATATTTGAGAGATTTTTGTATAAGTGTAATTGCAAATAACTTATCAATAAAAGTTTTCGTTCTTCAACATTCGTTTATTCGATATTTGCAAAAAACAGCATCCTAGTGAAGCTTCTGTACGGGCCAAGACCGAATTCACAGGAATTGCAGGAATTGATGACTCCCATTAAAGAGTGGATACAGTTTGATCAACTTTTGCTTTCACTTGCATACCTTAAAACTTTGCTTTGCTTTCTACTTATACTTTCTATTTCGAAGTTTATGATATGTCTATTTGTCATAATGTGTATTTCGTGCTAAGTCTTTTATGTTAATCAAGTTATATGCGTTGGAGTTAATTTTAAGATTAGTTTCAGGGTTAACAATATCGTGTATAATCACTGGATCTATGATATAACGCTGTTTAGTGAGCCAACATTTTTGGAATGGTAACTTGCTAAATATGGCTATGTGAGAGCGACCCGTACTAAGCATAGTATTGACATTTTCTAGGTTTATATATTTGACTTAATTCGTTTGCGCTAGTTTATAAAAGTTATTTCATGTGTTGCTCTGCGGCAAATAATTGAATTTCTAAGTGTCTGGAACCGAGTATGTTAAATTAATCTAGTGAACATAATATCTTTGATGACCTTGCATGATTTCTTTGCTATACTTGTTCGAAGGGAATATCTATATGCTTTTATCTTTTCTAATCTTTCATGCATTTGTCTATCCATCCATCATTCAAATCCTACACAATTAAATAATCTATTTTATTTTTCTTTTGTTCCGTTCCTCTATTTGATCTTTAGAACTAGTCCTTCCATGTGGGATCGATATCTTTTAAAAGTACATCGCAACTGTATACTTGTAGTTATCATCATTTTTCTATTTGATAAGAGGTACTGACAGCACCTATACTTTACGTGAACAAGTTCTTGGTGCCGTTGATATTTAGCCAAATTCTTTGCATAAAAGTTATTAAACTTATCAATAGAAAAGTGGCTAACACACATGATCCCTTATGATGTGATGTCTTATATGTATATGCTTCATCCTACCATGTTGAATTGGATTATTGGAAAGGTCAATTGCACTCTTATTGTCACACATAACTTTAAGACACTTAGACTTTACACCATAATCTTCCAGTTGCTTCTTAATCCATAGTAAGGATGGTAACGGGCCGGATCTGGACCGGGTCTAACTTGGACTCGGTCCGGATCCGTTTCCAGATTCGACGGATCTGAGTCCATAAATGGGTCCATGTAGTTAACATTAAATTCTTAGTTTCAGTTTCCATATTTGTACATTTCACCTTATTTTAAATAGTTTACATGCTCATTTAATTATGTTCATGCAATTGGATTTACGTGGATATCAAATAATATTAATTATCCAACATTTTTGGCGTAAATAATGAATAAAAAAGTACAATTCATCTTTAATTACGGATCTGGGTCCGGACCCGGGTTTCATTGTCCGGCCCCGGACCCGGATCCGTTTTCCTAGACCCGGATCCGATTGATCTAGAAAATTAAGATCCAGATCCACGGATCCAGACCGGGTCCAGGATCGATTGCCATCCCTAATCCATAGTAGTCATGTTACACAACTTCATACCGTCATATACTCAACTTTAGTTGTACTCTGTGCAATAGAAGTTTGCTTCTTACTGTACCAAGAGACAAGGCATTCTCCAAGGAAATGGCATCCTCCTGTGGTGATTTTCCTGTCGAGCTTATCTCTACCATAGTCAGCATTTATGAATCCACTGGGAGTGAAATCTGTACTATTGGGATACCATAGACCTACATCAAGAGATCCTTACAAATACCGGAGAATTCTCTTAATAGTTGCTAAGTGAGATTCTCTAGGGTTAGCTTGATAACATTCACAATTGCACACAATATATCGAATGTCATGCCTATTAGCAGTTAAATAGAGGAGAGAACTAATAATATCTCTATAGAACTTACTATCTACCAGTTTACCAGCTTCATTCTTACTTAAGATAGTATCAATGGCCATGGGAATGGACATTAGCTTCAAATGTTCCATATCGAACTTCTTCAGGACTTCTTTGGCATACTTTTCTTCACTAATGAAGATTCCATCTTCACTCTGCTTGATTTGAAGTCCAAGGAAAAGGTTGAGCTCTCTTATCATTAACATTTCAAACTCACTCTTCATCTGCTTGCTGAACTCTTTGCATAGCTTCTCATCAGTTCCTCCAAAAATGATATAATCAACATAGATTTGTACTAGCAACACATCTTCTTTTCTTCGCCAAATAAATAGAGTTGTATCTATTTTCCTTCTTTCATAGCCTTTGCTGATAAGGAAATTGGTCAGCCTCTCATACCAAGCTCTTGGAGCTTGCTTCAATCCATAGAGAGATTTCTACAATTTGAAGACATGCTTAAGATTCTTCAGATCATCAAAGCTTAGAGGCTAGCGCACATAAACTTCCTCTTGAATGAATCCATTCAGGAATGCACTCTTAACATCCATATGAAACAATTCGAAGTTCATATGGGATACGAAAGCACACAGGATTTGAATTCTTCAAGCCGGACTACAGGAGCATAAGTTTCATCATAATTGATGCCTTCTTACTAATTGTAGCCTTGAGAAATAAGTCTGACCTTGTTCCTAACAACAATGCCATCTTCATTAATCTTGTTCTTGAAAACTCATTTGGTGCCGATGATTGATTTTCCTTTGGGCTTTGGAATTAGATCCCAAACATCATTGTGCTTGAACTGATCCATCTCCTCTTGCATCACGATCATCCAATAATCATCTCCTTCTGTATCTTTAAACTTATTAGGTTCAATCAATGAGATGACAGCTGGATGACTCATCATCTTGTTGATCTAACCTCGTGTCATAACTAGATTATGAATATAATTAATAATGCTATCAAGTGGATGGTTGCGATGAGTTCTAATCTCCCTCGGTAAACTCAAATCAAGAGCTGGAGGATCTTCAATTGATTGCTAAGGTGAAGGTTGATCTTCTTCATCGGTGAAATTGATTGAAAGATCATTAATCTTCTTTGACTTCCTCAGCTTTTGGTTCTTGTGCTAAGTTGGGGAGCACAGAGAGTGGCATGCTGAGTGGATTTGTTTGTTGGGTTACTCCTTCATCATCATCAGATGGACATCTATCTGCATTGTTAGTTTCATTAAAATCTACATGCATAGACTCCTCTAATATGCCGGTTTTTTTGACATATATTCTATATGCCTTGCTATTAGTCGAGTATCCTAGAAAGATACCTTCAATTGCCTTTGGATCAAATTTACCTAGCTGCTCCTTGGTGTTAAGAATAAAGCACCTACAGCCAAATAATCTGAGATGATCAATCTTAGGCTTGCTCCCTCGCCAAAGCTCATAGGTGTAAAACCCAAGTTAATAGTACCTCACAGTACTTAAAAGTTTTGGAAATAACAAACTAAGTAGGATAGTGAAATTAATTGACTACTAAGTATAATCTTAATTAATGAAGCTGACTTGAGTTTGTTTAAGGGTAAACAACTCAGTTTGTTGAGTAATTAATTAAGTTACGGTTTAAAGTAGGAAAAGCTGAGTTTATGCTGAGTATTACGTAGTTTAGAAGTATATCTACTCAGCTATGTTGAGTTAGCTTTAATCAATTAAAAGTTAATTTCTATGAGAGATAAATATTCTTTAGTTACTTTTCAGGTTAAAAAGCACTGAAATTAAAGAAGATTTCCAGTTGTCCTCACAAAACAAAAGGTATCAATACGGAATGTCAGGATTCCCTCACTAAAGTCCAAGGTAAAAGGAATTCTCGGACATGCGTCATTTCTTAGTGTCTCCGCGTGACTCTGCCAATGTCAGCAATGTCAACCAATTCAAAGATTCCACATTGCATTCTCACGTGCCTCTCTCAAAGCGAATTGCTTAAAGGTAAACGAGATTTTGTCAATGGAATTTTATCACGCCTCAACATTCAAATTTCTATCTCTTAACATCCTGGAATCTGTCTTTCACGGGAAGATTCGAAAGATATGAAGAGAAGAGAAATTGAAGAACTGCAAGGATGAAAAGTTTGCAACGGCTACTTCGCAAAGCTTCAAGTATAAATAGAAGACTAAAGTAGACGTTCAAACTTGGTGAATCACCTCGAATTTCTTTAAGAGCTGAAACTCTGCGTAATTACTCCTAGCTTCAAGAAATTCCAAATTCAAGCAATCAGTAAACAACCATTTCAAATTTGTTTGTAATAGAGAGAATACTTAGATTTAACATTTCAAGGATTCAACATTTTATAAGTTGAATTCAGTTCATATTTTCTATTTAAATTTGAGTGTCATTTTGGAAGGGTACCCAAACTTAATTAAGTGGTAGCTAAAAAGAAAGGTATTGTAAAAACTGTATATACTCGCTGTAAAAGCTGCTCCACCTAAGTAAGGAATGAAAACTAGTGGATTAAAGCTCGGAGAAGGTATTCGGGGATTGGAGGAAGGCTTGGGGTCTAACTAGGATAAAATTTAGGTGTTGAAATTCTGAACTTTCGCTTTTAACTTTTACTATGTCCAACTCATTCATCATTCTATCTCTATTAAGTGTATTTTCTTGAAAAAATAATCCCAATTGAGTCGAGTACTTAGTAAGAGATTGTAAATAAACTGTGCTAGCAAAGCTGAGCAGTCTATAAAGTTTTTATATCAACTCAGCACGCATAACTCAGCAAGTATATAAAAACTTAACTTAGTTAAACAAATTATTATAAATCTTAAAAAGAAACCAAGATTCACATTCACCCCCCTCTACGATTGTTTACAACCTGTATAAGGACCAACAAATGTTATCAAAGCAGTTGCTCAACTTATCGACTAACCATCGTAAATGGCTTATAACAACTACAGTTCTGGCTCAAGTCAAGTAGTTCTCTTAATGGAGGGAATGTCTGTTACTAGGCCACCTCTTTTTTATGGTAATCATTGCACGTTCTAGAAAAATCGCATGAAAAAATTCATTCAATTGCAAAGCATGCTGGTTTGGCTCGCAATTGAGCTTGGCACTAGAGTCCCCACTATTGTGAGGACTACGATGATGCTAACCTGAGGCTTCTCAAGGAGAATGTCGTAGTGATTAACTACTTACACTATGCGCTAGATCTTACTAATTTCAACAAGGTCTCAAGATGTGAGATAACACAGGAAATCTGGAAAAAGCTAGAGATTACCTATGAGGAGACGAGCAAGGTTAAGGAGTTGAAAATCAATCTCATGCTAAGGGAGTATGAGATGTTCTCAATGGGTGCTAGCAAGGGTATTCAAAGCATGAATACTAGGTTTATTAACATTGTTAATGAAATGAAGAGATTGGGAAAGGAGTTCATTGAGAGAGAGCTCATCAAGAAAATTCTGCGCACTCTTACCTTAGAGTGGGACTCCAAGAATAGCACTATTGAGGAGGCTCATGTTCTGAAGACCTACAACTACAATGAGCTGATAAGCACCTTACTAACTCATGAGATGTCTCTTAGGAAGTATTATGATGACTCCAAAAGGAGTCGAGGCAAGGAAAGAGAGGGTAAAGCCAATGCCTTGAAAGCTAATTCATCTAATTAGTCCGCTAGCTGCGACTTTGATGAGCAAATAACCCTTCTGACCAGGCATTTCAAATGCTTCCTGAAGAAGGACGAGAAGTTCAACAAGAAGAAGTTTTTCGATAAAATCAAGTCAACTAAACACTGACGTAGAGCTAAGGAAAGACCCAAGAAGGAGTAGAGCAAAGACATCAAGTGCTTTGGCTGTGGAGAAAAAGGCTATATTCAATCCAGCTAAACTAAGGCGAAGAAGGACAGATTCAAGAAGAGGTTCAACAAGAAGAATGAGGCACTTACTACCACCTTGAGTGACTCAGAAGAATCCTCATCGTTCGATGGGGAAGCAACTAATTCAGCCAACCTCTATCTTATGGCCATCGAGAATCAAAGGGGTGAAGGCTCAACATCTACCTCTGGTAGAGATCAATCCACTACTGACTCTGAAGTTGAGCGTAGTAAGGGAAAAGCTCCTGAAGCTGAGGTGCATCCTGAAATTCCCTTATCTATGGAAGAATTCACCCAGGATCTCTTTGATGTTATGAAACTGACTAACAAGTCGATAAAGAACATCAAAGAGCTGGTGAGGAGAAGTGAATATTTTGGAAGACACTATTGCTTCCTTATCTCTTGATATCTGCTTTCTTCAAGAAAAAGCTAAGTATCAAGATTGTTCCAATAGCAAGCTCACTAAGCAATTAGATGAGTTGACTGTTGAGGTAATAGCTTTGAAGAAGAAGTAAGATCCTCCTCCAGCCAACAGTCAACCTCTGAATAACCAAACTCGCAATTCTAAGAGGAACAATTCCTCTAAAAAGAAGAAAGCGAGCCAACCTAAAGCAAAAATGGCATGTGGTTTTTTTGGATAAGCTGGACATGCCACAGTTATGTGTAGGCATAAAAATGGTTATTATGATGAATACGACTGGAATAATGTAAGCACTTCTAACAAGGGAGGACCCAGCTCGAAAGCATAGGTACTTAAGAAAATGTAACAATTTTGCAAGTGAGCCTTAGATCCTTTGATGACTCTATAATGTGGTATGTGGATAGTGGATGCTTAAGGTATATGACAGGAGATGAAAGCTAGTTCATCGAATTAGAGCACAAAAGAAATAGAAGTGCCAGTTATGGAGATAACTAGAAAGGTAAGATTGTGGGCTGTGGCACTCTCGGTGTCTCTCCTTCAATGGAAGAGGTTTCTCTTGTCAAGGGTTTGAAGTTCAACTTGCTTAGTGTAGACCAACATTGTGACAAAGGTAGAAAGGTTACATTCAACTTAGCAGGGTGTTCAGTAATTAATTGTAAGACTAATTCTACTATTCTTTCTGCTCCTCAAATCAATAATGTATATATGATTGATTTATCCCTTGGCTCCACTAATATGTATCTTGTATCTAAGGAGGATAATTCGTGACTTTGGAACAGAAGGTTGGGTCATATAAATATGAACATTCTATCCAAACTGGCCAAAAAGAAATTAGTTGTGGGGTTACCCAGCATCAGCTTTGAAAAGGATAAACTATGCTCAGCTTGCTAACTATGTAAGAAAGTTAAGAAATCTTTTAAGTCAAATAATCACGTAGTAACTAAGAGACCATTGGAGCTCCTCCACTTGGATCTTTTTAGCCTAGTTCAGCTAATGAGCATGGGTGGTAAGAGATTTTCGTTGGTGGTTGAGATCACTTCACGAGATTTTTTTGGGTAGTCTTACTGAGTAGCAAAGACGAGACATATGTGTGAACGAGCGACAGCGGCGGTGGGCCGAGAGCGCGCGAAAGATGAGAGGAGCGGTCCACCGGGGTGTTTGAAAAAAGCACCAGGTCGGGGACCCGGGAAAAAAGGTTGAAAGAGAGAGCGAAAATATTTTTAGATTGGTTTAAACCTGAATCTGCCATCTCTTAGTGTGGAGTCGCCACCTGGATTAGCTCTTTCTAGGAATTAGAGTCCTGTGAGGCTTAACTTCCGGGGGATGGCCCACTAAGACACTAAGACTCGGGTTCGGGATAAGTTGCTTATTTCTCATTGGATCACATTATATTACATCTACAGAAAACCGTATTCTCTTAATTGTGCATATTCGCACTTAGGTCATTTTTTTAGTTTAAATGCATGATTCATGTATAGAAAAAGCAGTAAACCCATCTACAAAACAGTAAGTAAATGCGAAAATAAAGGTGGAAAGTAAATGCGAACATAAAAATTACAAGGCTTCCGAAAATCGGGGGATGCAACCGCCCGCTAACCTATTAATTACATTTCCTAAAAAATATGTGCAATACCCAAAGGAAAAATAAAATCCTAAACATACATCTAACCTGCATCCAAAAAGGTTAGCACAGGGGATATCACATATGTTCGATTAGATTTTAGCGAGGCCCGTGTGGCCTAATTAAAACATTGATGGTTTAAAGTTGTTATTTTAAATAAAAATAGTTCATTTTTATTTACATGTATGTTGATCAATTTTATTAGTGAAAATGATCACATGGCATAAGGTGAGGTCTGTTATCCAGGAATATATTTTATTCCCTTCTTTGGGGTATTCTAAAAAAATAAAGAAAAGAAATAAAGATGAAGAAGAAATTACAACATTATTTACATAAAAAGAAATAAAAATATTCCTAGGTCCACAAATAAAATCAGAAAAAGATGAGGCAGATGATGAACACGGAATTCGCAGTTCTAGGAACTCAGAGGCTCACCCTTGCAGTATGAATCCACTTCGGCGTATCCGTTTGATTCCCGGGAGCGTTCCTCGTTCGTTTTTGTAGTTAATTGTAGTTTAATTGGAAAATAAGTGTTTATTTATCCAAAAGATAATCAGACTCGGGTTCGAAATTTGTTTTAGACCCGAGAATATCTAAGGATATTTGAAGAAAAAAAGATGAAGAAATTTGACTTTAAGATGAAGAAATTTGGGATCCAAATGTGTTTTGGATCCAAAAAATATTTGTGTTTGTGTTTTTTTTCTGAAGAAGAGAATTTTCTTTCTAAATTTTCAAGCCCCCTTCAATCCAAAAATGTCCGACTATTTATAGAACAATCCCGGAAAATCCAAAAAAGGTAAAAAAGTTTGGCAGGGTCGCCAAAAAGTTTGGTGACGTCGCCAAACTGGTTGGTGAGCTTGCCAGAGATGCTAGCAAGCTCGCCAACCCCTTTGGCGAGGCTGGCCAGGGAGTTTGGCAAGGCTTGCCTCGCCAATTTGGTGAGGTAAGCCTCTCTGGTGAGGTTCGCCAGACCCCTGGCGAGCCTCGCCAGAACCTGGCGTGCCTCTCCAGGTCCCTGGCGAGGTTCGCCAAGCCTTCTGGTGAGCTGTGCCTCACCAAATATCAATGAGGCAAGCTCCGGATCTGGTTCTCGGTGGCATTTTTGAATTTTTTTTGTGTATTTTTATATTTTTTTAATTAATTTCTTAATTAGTCCTTTTAAATTCAGCAACGAGGAAGACTCCCATTTGAAGATCATTAGACGGTCGAAAATCATGTGATTCGAGGATAAATATCTCGAAAAGCCATTATAATTGAATGCGCGAGTTAGTACAAAATCCCATGCTAATAGCTGCCCCTCGTGTGATAATTGTTGGTTGTATAACCAGTATGATGATACGAAAAGAGTGTAGGGATAGAGAATACTTTATCGGTGTGGTTGGTGACTTCTTGTTCCCAATTAGTGATAACATAGGCCTTCCTTTTTGGCGTTGTATCTTCATAGGGTTGTCCGTTTCTTTAGGATCCCTTAGGCACTTGGTGCCCCTTATGGGCGGGTTGATTGTTTCTATCTGCGATGTCCCTTTAATGATCGGCAACCGTTTCATTCTTTGGTTGTGGTCATTGTGTGCCCCTTGTGATGATTGTAGATTTGTTTCAAAGACGTCTCTGATTTGTTTCCTGTGACAAGTCGAAGAAAAGTATAATGTTAATACATTTGATGATGAATGTTTTAATTATTTGATTGAGTTTATGCGAAGCAAAAATTTTTGCCCCTTCAATCAAAAATTAAAACATGATAAGTAAATAAGTTAAATAGAAATTCGGGGATATCCCAGGAACCGCTCTGTTGTAGGAGGCTTTTCTTTCAATGTTGACTTTAGGCTTGAGTGGGCCATCATCTTGTTTGTAGGTTACTCATGTGGAGGTGGAGGTTCTTGTTTATCAAGACACTGTTGCCCCAGTTCGGCATCGTCTTTACCTGAAAATGTCATGATATGAATGTAATGTATGCATGTTCTCATGCATGAACAATATTTATCATATGATATATGTTCATCTGTTATAGGCGTCGTGCATTGAAAAGCCTTCTCTTGTGCTGGTGCATGGTTGCCCCTATGATCTATCTTGTTAGGGATTCCATGAACGACTCCCTCAAAACGACGACCATGGGTTCATTGAATCAGGTTTAAGTTCATAGCTTGGATCTGATTTGAGGAAAGTCTGGATGAATTGTTGATCCCTCATTGTGTCAACGATGATCGCATGGAAGCCGTTTACCTGAAGCGTTGAAGGTATATGATATCTCGTACCATTCTGAGGAGGAGACAATGAATTTGATATTTCTTTGGTCTTAATTTTTGCATAGACCACCCTTACGGGTTTTCAATCCATCGAACCTTATCTTAATTTTTGCCAGGACCGCCCTTTCACATTTTCAATCCAGCAGACTCTTTATTTTTTCATTTTTTGGATGTCTACTTGTGATATTCTACCATTGGCATGCAAGCAATCAAAATAAGCATATGCATAAAGCTTCAACGAAAACAACAACTCATGGATGAACTTCACAGAGGTATAAATGTTTCAAATGATTTGACTCCTTCCATTGATTAGCCCTCTTAGGTTTTCTAACCAATGTGGTTCTCTCGATGTCCTAAGTTTTGCCTGAGCCGCCCTTTTTAGGTTTTCAACTCAGCAGACTATTCTTTTTCTATTTAGAAAAGAAGCCCTAATTTTTGCTCAACTAACTGAGTGTTAATTGACAGGTTAATTACAAATTTATTTTTTGTTTCTACTACTTTTTATCGATTTATTTCTTTCACCTATGTGTGATAGCAATTGTGTAAGACTTCGTAGATTTGGTAGATGTTTGCAAGTTTTTGGCTATTCTTGTTCTGAAAGACTTATTCCCTGCAACGGCGCCAAAAACTTGTTCGCCACTTTTCTACTGATAAGGTTAAAAGTTTGTTCACAAGATTCGGCTATATATCAATAGTGCTTAAAACTTGTTCACGAAAAATATAGGCGTTGTTCGTACCTCTTATCAAATAGAAAAATGATGATAACTGCAAGTATACAGTTGCGATGTAGTTTTAAAAGATATTGATCCCACAAGGAAGGACTAGTTCTAAAGATCGACAAGGAAGATAAAATAAAGAAAATAAAATATAATAAAGTAAAGGTTAGGAAAGAAGGATAACAATGAAAAATGAGTAAATATAGGTATGAAAGATTAGAGAACCTAAATATATAGATTTTCCCTACGAAATAAGGATAGCAGAGAAAGCATGTAAGTTCAATAAAGATGTTACGATTCACTAAACTAATCTAACATACTCGGTTCTAAATACCCATATGTTCAATTATTCGCCACAGAATAACACATGAAATGACTTTTCTAAACAAAGCGCAAACGAAGTAAGACAATTATATAAACCTGGACAACGTCAATACTATGCTTAGTATGGGTCGCTCTCACATAGCCATATTTAGCAGGTTACCATTCCAAAAATGTTAGCTCACTAAACAGTGTTATATCACAGATCCAGTGATTATACACAATATCGTTAACCCCGAAACTACTCTTAAAATTAACTCCAACGCATATAACTTGATTAACATAAAAGACTTAACACGAAATACGCATTATGACACATAGACATATCATAAACTTCAAAATAGAAAGTATAAGTAGAAAGCATAGCAAAGTTGTAAGGTATGCAAGTGAAAGCTAAAGTTGATCAAACCGTATCCACTCTTTAATAGGAGTCATCAATTCCCGCAATTCTTACGTCTACTTTGTATTCTATCTCGGCCCGTACAGAACCTCTGCTAGGATGCTATTTTTGCGTATATCAAACAAACGAATATAGAAGAATGAAAACTTTTATTGATAATTGATCTGCAAGTTAACTTATACAACAATCGCTCGAGAATATAGAGAAATCTAGTGATCGAAACAAGGATTCGAATCACTTAAAAATTTTCTCGCTAATACTTATAAACGTAGCGAACTCTCTATCTATACACACACTATATTTCTCTCATGCACTCTAATATTTTCCCTCTCTGGTTACCCACACACTGTGATGCACTATAATGCACCCCCTGCACGAAATTTGTGAAGTTTAGAGCCCTATTTATAGAGTTCGAAGGGTTGCATCTATCCAAACGAAGGGTTGTGTCCATTGGTGAAAGATTGCATCTCTTCATTGTGATTGGTTGAGAAACTTTGATTTAATACACAATGGATATGCACCTTTTTATGATTGGTTGACTTCAGATAAGTGTCTTTTCGTTGGTAGTTGATAGCGGTTGATGGTGGTTGATCATGCTTATCTGGCGGTTAGTAGTTAAGAAGATAAAACTAGAAAACCATCCAAGTCATGACCGTGATATACAAGTCATGACCATGAATATTTGATTGGTAAACTTCTATTTTAAAGAAGAACGAGTCGCGACCGCGAATGATTGTCGCTATCGTGAATTGCATTTTTCTTCAGAATTCTCCTTGCAACTTTACCGATCTTTGAAAGCTTCGATCCTAAGCCAAATCTTTGAGTTCCACACATCTTTTTGCACCTTTTTCACTCTTTTTTCATAGAATTCCACTTTAGATCATTTTACTCCCAAGATTTACCTAGTATTTGCATTTGCATCAAAAACAACTACATACCATGTGAAATCATTTATATGAAGTATAAAAATTAATTAAAATATAGTGTTTAATGTGTAAAATTATAATGACAATAAGTGTAATTATACACTTATCATACCCCCACACTTAACTTTTACCTTGTCCTCAAGGTAAATTCAACAGAAGTGTATAAATTGGTAAACAAGTTCATACCTCATTTGGTGAAAGACTATTGCAGTGAGTACCACATTC
>CATIWQ010365457.1:0-16695 GCA_949673415.1 Euphorbia schlechtendalii
TAACTTTTCACATAATGCTAATGTATTTATGATTTTAAACATGATAGAATTATGTCCATTTATAGGTTTATAATCTTGAAAACATAAATTCATCCATTCATAACGAGTTTTTGGTGATTATACAAGTTTTTTACCATATCCGAATTCGTATTGCATTAGATTAGGGTGATTGTTAAAGCATTGAGCTCAATTGATATTTAAAAGTGGGGAATTCGGGTTCCCTACGTGCTTTTATAAGAAAATTATTATTTTAGACTCGATTTATTTCAAAATTTTATTATTTTGAATTAAACATTGCAAACGTGTGGCCGGTAATCGGGGAAAAATGGATTTTCCATTGTGTGTGTTAGTTCGTAAACAGGCTAATAATGACAACAAAAGGGGGGTGAATGTGTTATCTTGGTTACTTTTAAACTTTTTCTAATTTATTCGCCAAGTTCTATTTTTATATGCATGCTGAGTGCGATATAAAAATGTATAAACTGCTCAGCTCTGCTAGCACAGTTTATCTTCGATCCTTAGCTGAGTAAGAGTTACTCAGCACAGATTAGATAACAAGCAAATATGTGAATGAGAGAGATGAATGAGCAAATCGTTGATAAAGCTGATCGCTTAGAGTTAGAACGATTACACCTGAGATTTTATCCTGGTTCGGCCCCTAACCTACCTCTACTCCTCGGATACCATCTTCGAGCTTTAATCCACTAGTGATTCGTTCCTTCAATAGGCGGAGAAGCCTTTACAGCGGGTAGACATGATTACAGAAAGTACCTTCCTTTCTAACTACCGCTCAACTCAGCGGGTAGACACTCAGATTTTGAACAATAAAGTGAACCAAATTCAACTTATAGAAACGTTGAATCCTTACAATGTTAATCGAAGTTTCTCTCTATTACAGACTGATAAAACTATTGATGTTAGCGGATTGCTTGCTGTGGAATTTCTTTCAAAGTAGAGAAAAATTGCACAGAGTTTTTGATCTTAAGAAATTCAAGGTGATTCACCAAGTTTGAACTTCTGCTCCAATCTTATATTTATACTTTGAAGCTATGAGAAGTAGCCATTGCAAACTTTACGAGATCGCTGATCTTCAATTTCTCATCTCTTTAATATTTCGAATCTTCCCGTTAGAGACAGATTCCAAGACGTTTAGAGATAGGAATTTGAATGTTGAGGAGTGATAGAATTCCGTTGACAAAATCTTGTTTGTCTTCAAGCAATCTGGATTTGAGAGAGGCGCGCTTTATTGTAACTTGGAGTCTTCCCGTTAGAGATAGATTCTAGGACATTTAGAGATAGGAATTTTAATGTTGAGGTGCAATAAAATTCCGTTGACAAAATCTTGTTTGTCTTCAAGCAATCTGGATTTGAGAGAGGTGTGCTATATTGCAACATGGGGTCTTCCCGTTGGATGACCTTGCTGACATTGGCAGAATCGCACGGAGACACTTGAGACGCGGTGCATAAAAGAAATTCTTTGACTGTAGCAGGGAATCTCTGACAGCTGTACTGACATTTTTAACGTTGTGAGGACCACAGGAATCTTTCTCAATTTTAGAGCCTTTTACCCTGAAAAGCACTAAGAGAATATTATATTCCATCACAGATAACATTAATAGCACATGTGTCATTAAGTCTCGACGTGTTAAATAGAACGTGCTTTTAATTAATTAAAAATAGGAACTCAGCACGAGCTGAGTGATGTAATTCCAAACTATGGAGTACTCAGCATAAACTTAGCTTTTCTTACTATAAGTCATAACTTAATTAATCATCTAGCAATACTGAGTTATTCTCCCCTGAATAAACTCAAGCTAGCCTTATTAATTAAGAGTTTACTTATTATTCGATTAATTTCACTATCCTAGTCAGTTTACTATTTCCAAAACTACTTAGTACTGTGAAGCACTATTAACTTGGGTTCTACAGAACATGCATCATATTGTCGATGCATAAAATCATGCATACATTACATCTCGCATCACGTCATTTACAGGTAATAACGTTGCCAAACTGTGGCAACACCATCCCAACAAACAAGAAACTCCACCTCCACTTGAGGAACCTACAAACACCAAGAAAGATGATGGCCCACTCAAGCCTAAAGTCAACACTGCATCACAAAAGCCTCCTAAAACAACGGAGTGGTCTTCAGGACATCCCCGAATTTTCATTAAACTTATTTATTCATCATGTTTTAATTATTGATTGAAGGGGCAAAAATTTTTGCTTCTCATAAACTCAATCAAATAATTAAGACATTCATCATAAAAATGTTTTAACATTATACTTTCCTCCGATTTGTCACAGGGAACAAGTCAACACCGTCTTTGAAACAAATTCAGGCACCTATCCCCAATCATTCCAAGGGGCACACTATAATCGCAGCCAAAGAAGGAAACGGTTGACCTACCCACAAGGGGCACTAAGCACCAAGGTATTTCGAAGCAGGAAACGGACAACCCTATGAAAACACGGTGCCAGAAAGGAAGGCCCATGTCATCAACAATCGGGGACAAAGAAATCACCAGCCACACCGTTCAGGTATATTCTCAATCCCTCTACTCCATTTCGTGTGATCATACTGGTTATACAACCAGCAATTATCACACGAGGGGCAGTTGTGAGCACGGGGATTTTGTGCCATCTCGCGAGTTCAATGATAACGGCTTTTTGGGATTTTTATCCTTGGATCACATAGTTTTCGATCATCCGATGATCTTCAAATAGGAGTTCTCCTAGTTAAAAATAATGTTTGGGGCCCTATATAAATATTTAGGACCATAGAAAATATTTGAAAGCCTCAAAGTAAAAATTTAAAGGCTTAAAATATTTTTAAGGGATATAAATATTTATTTAAGGATCCAAAATCACTTAATTAAATCATGTATATATTTAAGAAAATATTTGTATATATATAAATATATAAATAAATAAATAAATAAATATATATATATATATATAATATTATTTTAAAAATAAAAAATTAAAAAAATAAATAAAATAGAGGTGGACCAAAGAAATCCCAAAATGGGATTTCTTTGGCTACCCTCGCTGGAAATTCCAGCGAGGAGCTGAATTTCCAACCCCTCGTTGGAGAGAGGCTAGAATTTCCAGCGAGGTTCTGGAAATTCCAGCATCCTCATTGGAAATTTCCAACGAGCCTCGTCGGGCTCGCTGGAAATTCTAGCGAGGGTCACTGGAATTTGCAGCAATCCCGGTTTAAGGCCAGTCCGATCCCCTATAAATACCGGGATTTTTTTGGATTGAAGGGGGCTCGAAAGTTTAGAGAAAAATCTGATTTTCAGAGAAAAAAACAACAAAAATATTTTCTTTCAAATTTTCTTGTATAATTTGGACCTGAAACACGTTTGGATTCCAAAACTTGTGATTTTCAAATCAAATTTTCTTTCATCTATTTTTTCTTAAATCCTCAGATATCCTCGGGTCTAAAACAAATTTAGAACCCGAGTCTGATTATATTTTGGAAAAATAAACACTTATTTTTTTCCATTCGAACCACAATTAAATCAAAACGAACAAGGAAAGCTCCCGGGGATCAAACGGATACGCCGAAGTGGGTTCACACCGAAATGGTAAGCCTCTGAGTTCCTAGAGTTACTTTATATCGTGTTTCCGATGTTGTTCTACATGTGGACCTAGGAATATTTTTTGTTATTTCATTTATTATGTAAATATTATTGTAATAATTCTTCTCTATCTTTATTTGTTTTTGTTTAATAAAAATACATCTGTTAGAATCCCACCACGAAGGGAATAAAATTGTTCCAGGATAACAGGCCTCACACTTTGCCATGCGGTTATTTTCACTAATAAAAAGTGACCATCATATATGTAAATAAAAATGAACCATTTTTATTTAAAATAATAACTTTAAACCGTCGATGTTTTAATTAGGCCACACAGACCTTCTCAAAGTCAAATCGAACATATGTGTCATATCTCATGCTAACCTTTGTGGATGCAGGTTAGATTTATGCCTAAGATTTTATTTTCCTTTGGGTATTGCAAATATTATTTTTGGGAAATGTAATTAATAGATTAGGCAAGCTGTTGCATCCCCGAGTTTTGTAATTTATTAATTTACTTTTTCACATTTATTTATTGCTTTATGGATGGATTTACCGCTTTCAAATATACGTGAATCATGCATAATAACTCAAAAAATGACATAAGTGCGAATATGCACAATTAAGAAATACGGTTTTCTATAGATGTAATATAATGTGATCCAATAAGAAATTAGCAACTTATCCCGAAGCCGAATCTCTGTGTCTTAGTGGACTTCCCCCGAACGTTAAGCCTCATAGGACTCTAATTCCTGGAAAGAGCTAATCCAAGTGGTGACTCTACACTAAGAGATGGTGGATTCGGGTTTGACCGATCTAAAAAACATTTTCACTTTCTCTACCAAAACCTTTCTGGGTCTAGGACCCGGTACATTTTTTTAAACACCCCGGTGGACTGCGCCTCTCATTTCTCGTGCTCTCGGCCCATCGCTCCGTGTCGTCTGGTCACAAGGATATTACTACAGATTTAACCATTGAATCGGAGTATATAGTTGCTTCAGAAGCAGTTAAGCAAGTTGTCTATTTAAAGGGATTTATTGGTGATCTTGGTATGGTGTCCAGCATTGTAAATCCAATACCAGTCTATTGTGATAACAATGGGGCTATTGCTCAGGCAAAGGAACCACTATCTCGTCAGAGTAATAGACATGTACTCAAGAAATACCATCTCATTTAGGAAATAGTAGCTAGAAAAATATAAGCTTAGAATACACCCCAACGAATCAAATCTAGCGGATGAGCTAACGAAGCCATTGACTCAGGTTAAGCATGATCGACATGTTAACGAGTATGGCATGAAGCACGTGGGCAATTAGCTCTAGTGCAAGTGGGAGATTGTTAGACATGATGTA
Source organism: Euphorbia schlechtendalii (assembly GCA_949673415.1). Lineage (NCBI taxonomy): Eukaryota > Viridiplantae > Streptophyta > Magnoliopsida > Malpighiales > Euphorbiaceae > Euphorbia > Euphorbia schlechtendalii. The sequence continues at coordinate 4,943 of CATIWQ010365457.1, forward strand.
TTATCTAGAGGCAATTAGGGTGATATATCTTAATTAATTATAATATACAAACAATTTTCAGATTATTATTAATAATAATAAAAGCATCTTTATTATTTATTATTGTTTGTTTAATTTATGTATCTCGTTAGTATCATATATATGTGGTATTATATATACGCATTGATTGATAAGATAAAGTCCATGACTACTTCATGGCGTAAAAGTGCAAAGACATAGTGGGAGCTATGTGGTGTGAGAACTGCACATATGTGTTACTATAAATAGTCTAAATATCCCTAGTCATAGTTTCATTGAATCTAGACATCAATGAAGCAGACAGACTAGCATGTGTAGGCTTACTCTTTGGATTAGATCCAAGTAATCAATCTCATGAACTAAAGGTGGTAACTTAAGTTAACACATGAATGTATTCGGGTAACACATTGGAAACTGCTATAAGATAGACACTCAAAATAACTATATTCATGTGTTTGTGTCATGTCTTATTGCAGTAGCAACACAAGTATCCTTAGATCTGAGATACTGGTTACCTTATGTAGGAAATGCTATACTTTGGGTCATACTTGTTCATACCCTGGCGATTAGGATGATATGGGTGGTTAGGGGAAAATTAATGATCCCATGTTGTTAAGATGAGTAGTCAAGATGGGATCCATCGCTCCTGATATAGTGATATAATGGGAGATGTACCTTCAGGCCTCTTGTTGAAGAGATACACTCATAAACCTCTTATCAGGGTATAAGATTGATAGAAGGGGTTTCTTGTCAATCTTGATACATTATGGCGTGTGGTGTTCTTCGTGAACAAGTCTAGCTCCAAGATAGTTACGGCTATTACATGAGCTAAAACTTAATCCAAGCATAATAAATTAGATGGTACTTAACCTGATAGAAGGAGTGTATTGTATTGGTTACTATTGTATAACCGAATCAAGTCACAGCCACGTGATGTTCCGAGTATTGGGGGATCATATGCCTTTCCTTGAAAGCCCATTTGATCGTCTAGATATATCGGGTTCCATGTCGGTCTGGAACACTAAGCCTAAAGGTTCCCAAATGGAAAGCCAAGTTTAGGTTAACCTATAGCGGGTCTATGAGGTCACAAACTTTGGGTCTTTACCAGACTAAGTAAAGAACCTATATACTAGGTTTTTGCCGAGAAAATTAAGGTTGTCAAATTCGTCGAATGAATAATTAATTGGTTGGACCAGATTGATGATTAAAAGAATTAAAGGAGAATTTCAGAAAAATTGCATGGAGCGGAGCAAGGGAATTTTTCTCATTGCGAGTGGGCCCTGACGAACACTGGTTGTTCGAGGTGGGGCTTGCTAGGCTGCCCCTCGAGCAAAAATGCTTGCGGACACTATCATGCGCTAGCTAGGCTAGCGCAACCCATAAGCTAGGCTTGTGGGAGATCCCACAAAGCCCAACTTGCGGGGTAAGGCAAGCCTGCAAGGGCTTGCCTTATGCGGCTGCCACATAGCTCGAGTATGTGGTCTGTGCGCGGGTCAGCCAGTGGAACCTAGGGATCCTCGAGATTGACCTAAGTTGTGGAATAGGGTTTTCCCTATCCCAAAGTGGTAAAAAGGGAGCTTTCATATTCCCTTCTCCCTATATATTGCTGTCCCTTCCCCTCTATTCAACACTTCAGCTCAGCCTTTCTCTTTGAGTTTGACATCTTTTCTTCGTGAGCTTTTTGCAAGATCCTCCATGAGTTTCTCCAACATCGCAAGAATTCTGTAGAAGATTCTTTCTTATGAAGTGAGCCTTCTTAATTAATATTTTTGGGTTGGTCTTCGAGCGATCTAGCAGCTGCTGTCTACCTACGGGTTCTTCCTCACCGAAGGTTTTGGTCGGTAAAGATCCGTGTGGATCAATCGTAGAGGCTAACCAAGATTAGAAGCTAGTGCTAATGAAGTTCTGCTATAATTGCTTTAAGGGAACGCCACACCAAGGGAAAGGCGTGCATCAATTATTAATGCTCTTAACTTAGATGCTAGGTTTCTTTTAATAAGTTTTATAAACCTAATAGCATCTATGGAATGTTTCAACTTAGATTTTATCAACCATAGCATGCTTAAGAGATCTTTTAGGTTAATTTTAAGTTTTGAAATTCTACCTTGTAAGTTTGCATGTTCAATTACTCTATTGATTAACTAGCATAATGTTCATAATCTAGTAATGGCACGAGGTAAGCTCAACAGGATGATGAGCCATCCAATTTTCATCTCATTGATTGAACCTAAGAAGTTCGAAGATGCAGAAGGAGATCACTACTAGATGATCACGATGCAAGAGGAAGTAGATAAATTTAAGTGCTATGATGCTTGGGATCTAGTTCCTAAGATTAAAGGACATCAATCATCAGCACCAAATGGGTTTTCAAGAACAAGCTCAATGAAGATGGCGTTGTTGTCAGGAATAAGGCAGGCTTGTTGCTTAAGGCTATAACTATCAAGAAGGCATAACTATGATGAGACCTATGCTCATGTAGCTCGGCTTGAAGCGATTAGGATCCCCTGCGCTTTTGCATCTCATATGAACTTCAAGCTATTTCAAATGGATGTCAAGAGTGCATTCCTAAATGGCTTCATTTAAGAGGAAGTGTATGTGCGCCAGACTCTAGGATTTGAAGATGCGAAGAATCCTGAGCTTGTCTTCAAACTAAAAAAAGCTCTCTACGGACTAACGCAAGTACCTCATGCTTGGCATGAAAGGCTAACTAACTTCCTACTCATCAAAGGTTATGAAAGAGGGAAATCAGATACGACTTTGTTTATCAGGTGTAAGAAGGAAGATGTGTTGTTTGTCCAAATCTGTGTGGACGATATCATATTTGGAGCAACCGATGAGAAGCTTTGCAAGGAGTTTAGCAAGAAAATGAATAGTGAGTTTGAAATATCAATGATGGGAGAGCTCAACGTGTTCCTCGGATTGCAAACTAAGCAAAGTGAAGATGGAATCTTCATTTTCAAGGCAAAGTATGCCAAAGAAATCCTGAAGAAGTTCAATGTGGAGCATTCAAGCCAATGTCCACTCCCATGGCCATTAACATAATCTTGAGTAAGGATGAAGCTGGTAAGCCTATAGATAGTAAGTTCTATAGAGGTATTATTGGTTCTCTCCTTTACTTAATAATTAGTAGGCCTGATATTCAATACTCTGTGTTATTGCATGCATTATCAAGCTGACCCTAGAGAATCTCACTTAGCAACTGTTAAGAGAATTCTCCAATACTTGCAAGGTTCAATTGATGCAGGTTTATGGTATCCCAATAGCTCGAATTTCACAGATGTAGACTATGGAAGAGACAAGCTTGACAGGAAAAGTACCACAAGACGATGCCATTTCCTTGGAGAATGTCTTATCTCATGGTACAACAAGAAGCAAACTTCTTTTGCGCTGAGTACATGGTGGCATGAAGTTACATAGCACAACTGTTATGGATCAAACAGCAAATGGAGGATTATGGTATAAATTCAAAATGCCTCGAAGTTATATGTGATAACAAGAGTGTAATTGACCGATCTAAGAATCTAGTTTAGCATGGCAGGATGAAGCATGTTAATATTAGACATTACTTTATAAGTGATCATGTGCTAAGGAGTGATATCAAACTAGAGTATGTTCTTCTAAAGAAAAGTCAGCTGACATATTCACCAAACTGTTAGCAAAAGAGTAATTCAATATTCTCAGGGAGCTAATTCGAATGGCGAACCCCATGTGAAGAAAAACTCTTGAAAAATGGCTAAGTGTTGAAAATTAAGTCTCAACTCAACCGAACGAGGTAACATATATTTATCCCCGTTAGCCTTTTAAACTAACATTGTTAGTTTAGTTTCGCAGTTAAAACTCAAAAGCTACTTTATTGAAAGGACGCTTTGAATTAAAATTGTTTAATTGAAACTACAATGTTTTATTAAGTCGGTTAAATAGTTGTTCATCTCATCGATTTATATTTGATCTTGAATTGTGAGAGTGCCATGTATAATCTTATAGTTGAAGAGGCTATAAAAAGAGATATTTTGCTGGAGAGAGAAGGTTACCTCCAAATTTGAACTCTCTAGAAAATTGCGCAAAGAAACCTAACTTCTTTTCTCTCAAATCCCTTATCCTTCATAGAATTTTGAAGAGAAACATGTTTGTGCACATTAATGAAAAAATGGAGTAAGTTATATTACCTCAAGGAACTAGGTTTGCCAAGATAAACTAGCCAGAAGACCAAGAGTTTGGACTAGTGTTTGAGGTTGATTATGATGGATTACTAAAAAAACAAGACCATGCATAGAGTCATTAGGCAGTAGAACCTCAGCCAATTTCTTCTCTTGGATGGTCCATCCATCAAGGAGTTGATCAGAAAATTCTCTACCAATCTCTTCTCAATCGAGTGATTTAATGACATTCTGATGGTAGAGATTGATAGTGCCTCAACCTTGATATGTGCTGAGCTGATTGGTAGCCTCCTCAACATGCCATTAAAGGGAAAAAAGTTGAGAAGAAATGGAGATGAAGAGTTAGTCGCCGTTCCTGAAGATTGGGAACTACCAGCTGATTATGGATATGGAGAAATTGCTGCTTCAAGCATGAGCTGGGAGGCAAGAGTATGCCATGAATTGTTAGTCAAATTAATGCTACTAAAGATTGGATCTCTAAGTGGCTGCACTTACTTTGAAAGATGTGTAGTCTATCATATGGTAGAGGGGAAACAACTAATTGGCTAGTGGTGATTCTTCATCACTTGACCAAGGTTACCACCCTATACCATTATGGGTACTTGATTACAGCCATCATGAAGGCTGTTAGAATGGACATCTCCACTTTCATCGATGGGCTAGGAGAAATAGTTATCCCATTGAAGAAGACATTGGACTTACTTTAATTACTTCAATAAATTAAAGAATAAGCAAGTTCACACTAGATATAGCAAGGTCCAAGAAGTTAAGCTAAAGAAGGCGAGATTAAAACCAATTGTGTTCCCTTGTACACAAGGAGGATGAAGACATGTTTGTAATGGACTATGAAGGGTCTAGTGAGGAAACCGTTGATGATGTTCCCTATCAACTCAGCTAGAGTAAGTTTCAACTAATTCTACTCCATCCAGTCCAAAGGCGAAGACTGGGGCTCAAAGAGTGAGAGCCAACCAAGCAAAAGTAAGGGCAGAAGATGCACCTGCCCAAACCCAAGTTAAAGCCAGAAATAAGATGAAGCTAAAGAATTGTGCTTAGAGGGAAGCTGAGGTGAAGCAAAAAGAAGAAGAAGAGGCAGCAGCAACCACCAAATCTTCACTCCCTCCTCCTCCTCCTCCTCCTCCAAAAGTTGTGGAGAAAATAAAGAATATGTCTGCTAAGGAGTTGAGTGAGGAACTATGCAAGAAGAAGAGAAAATTTGAGGAAGCTAGAGATACTACTACGTAGGAAAGCTCCAAGAAAGCCAAGGATGACACCCAAACAATAATTTCTAGAGCTCTCAAGGTGGTGGAGACTGTAATCTCCAAAGCTAGAGGCGTTCAAAGAAAGAAAACTTCAAAACCTTGCTCTAAGAGAAACATTCAAATAGTGAGCAGCAAGGAGGATGATGATGACTTGGAGGTCATCAACCAAGAAGAATCTGTTTTTCCTGGTGAAAACGTCTAAGAACTCGTTCTCACTCTTCAGACTGAGTCTCTTCCTACTCAAGCTGAGTTACTTGAGGCTGACCCATCCTTAGATCAAATAACCAACCAACAGGTACACTAAACTCCTTCCCCTAATTCTTTGGTAAATCCTAACCAAACTCCTTCTATAAATCCTTTTGCAAATTTCCTTCCTAGAAATTCTTCTCCAATAAATTCCCTTATTCACATCTCTTCTACACCAAATTCCTCCCAAGAAAAGACCACCCATTCTTCACCACCTCCACAAACTCAAACTTGACTCACTCCTTCCCTTGTAAAATCTAAACCAACCTCTATTCCTTATATTCAACCTATACAAATAATCTCTAAACCTAACCTTTCTTCAAACCCATCCTCTACCCCTCTAATCCCTATGATTAGAGAAATTCTTGAAGTTGAGAACTCTGCTTAACATGGAAAATAAGATGAGGATGTTACTAAGGTAAATTTTATAGTCGAGGAAGCAAATCCCTCCAACAATAAGCAAGTCTAAGAGGACTTGGATGATTCAATCATTTTAGCTCCAATTATGGAGTTGGCCAGGAAGAAATTCCCAACTCTCAAAACTAATGATGAATTGGATAGTGCAGTAAGCCAAGTGCTACTAGCACAAGAATTGATGGACTTATCCACTAAGAAGAAAGCTAAGCTTCCTAAGTTCGATGAGCATTCCAAAATCCCTTTGGAGTTCATCTACTTTAAAGAATTTGAGAAAATCTAAGGGATCTTATTCCCAGTAAGGAACCATCTGGCAAAGGAAAGCGCAAAGAGCTTAGTGGACTAGATGGCTTTGATTCTAACCGGGATGACTGACTTTGCAGCTCAACTCAATGTAGCCGTATCATCTATCCCAACTTCAATTATCATTGCAAACACTGTGGAAGGGAAAGTGAAGGGTAGTATAGATACTAGCATAGAATAGCTTAGTAGTTTAAATGCTACTATAGCAACTATAGAGTTTCATAAGTTTGGTAAAGAACAAGCCAAAATAAAGACCAGCATAGATAATAAAATCAGCGAATTATCCAATAAGATCTCGGGCATAACATGTTCGAGTTAATGGAAAAGATGTATAAACTAATGGTCACCTACAATAAGAAGGTTGGTAGGATTGTAAAGTTTGTTAATGAGGCTTCCAAGAAGATGGACAAGCCTATGCTTAACATGGATGGGCTTGGAGATAAGCTCGACTCAGCTTGCACCCTTATAAAGAACAATACTGACAATTCTATGAAGAATGCACAAAAGCCCTCCTTGAAGTGATGGGTAAACTATTTCCTAAGCCTACTGAGTCCGTTGATCCTGAAACAGTCTCACTATGCACAAGAAATTGAATTCCCTGAAGGATCACCTTCATGAAATTTAAGGAAATGCCGATCAACTAGTTACTACTAGATTATATGATGCAAGAGAGATTGAATTCATTGTTAAGACTATCAATATAATGTGTCCAAGGTTGTTGACATGGAGACAAAATTGAAGATAGTTCTATCTGCATCAGATTTCAGAGGTCCTTTTGATTGCTTTCAATAGTTTTCTTGCCAAGGCTTCGATTAAATTGCTCATCTAACCAGATGCCATCATCTGCTACTACAAGAGCTGAATGACCAAGAGATTCTATCGCTGAAAGGAAAGGAGCAGTTTGTTCGCCACTTTTCTACTGATAATATAAAAGTTCTAAATATGAACAGGTGTTGTCAGTACCACTTATCAAATAGAAAAATGATGATAACTGCATGTATATAGTTGCGATGTAGTTTTAAAAGATATCGATCCCACAAGGAAGGAAATCGGTTCTAAGGATAAACTAGAGATACAGAACAAAAGAAAATAAAATAAGATAAAGGTTTTGAATGGTAGATTGATGAATGGACAAATGCATGAATAGATTAGAGAAGATGTAAAGCATATAGATATTCCCTAAGCACAAGTATAGTGGAGTAAAATATGCAAAATAATCAAGAATGTTTTATGCACTAGATAACTTCAACAAACTCAGTTCTGGATGCCCAAATATCCTATAATTCATAGCAGAGCAACACATGAAATGACTTTACTAAATCTAGGGTAAACGAATTATGACACTTATAAAAACCTGGACAACAATAATACTATGCTTAGTATTAGTTGCTCTCACATAGCAATATTTAGCAAGTTACCACTCCAAAAATGTTGGCTCACTAAACAGCGTTAAAATCACAGATCTAGTGATTATACACAATCTTGTTAACCCCGAAACTACTCTTAAAGTCAACTTGAAAGCATATAACTTCATTAATATAAGTGATGCAAGAAGAAATACTCGTTATGACCCATAGACATATAATAAACTTTAAATTAGAAAATATAATTGGAAAACAAAGTAAAGTTGTAAGGTATGTAAGTTAAAGCTAAAGTTGATAAATCTTATCCACTCTTTAATGGGAGTCATCAATTCCCGCAATTCCTGCTTCTACTTTGAATTTAATCTCGACTAGTACAGAACCTCCGTTAGGATGCTATTCTTTGTGAATATCGAACAAATGAATGTTGAAGAATAAAAACTTTATTGATAAGTGCTTTGCAATTACACTTATACAACAATCGCTCGAATTTGTGGAGAAATCTAGTGATTGAAATAAGAATCGAATCACTTATACATTTTTCTCTCTAACACTTTCAACTTAGCGAAATCTAAATAACTTTCACTGTCTATCTATCATGTATTATTGTCGATTCCCCACTCCACATACATCTACCATGCACTAAATGGTTGATGTGAACCTCTATTTATAGAGTGTGAAAGGCTGCGTTTATCCAAATGAATAGTCATGTCCATTTGTGAAGGGTTGCATCATCTTCATGTGATTGGATGCAAGATTTCATCCTTACCTTCAATGGATAGGCACCTTTTCGTGGTTACATTGTCTCCAAAGGTGTCTCTTTGTTTGACAGTTGATGGCGGTTGATCGTTCTTATCCGGTGGTTGGAAGTTGAGAAGAGTTGATCAAATCCATTACGATTCATGAGCATGACATTCATATCATGATCATGAATGTAAGTTGGTAACTAACTATTTGTGAAGAATGATAAGTTGCGATCGCAATAGGTAGTCGCGAGTGTGATTTGGCCAATTGCGAGTAGGAATCACGATCGTAACATGGTTGTGACTTATGCTTTTCTTCATGATTATTCTTTGCTACTTTACCAATCTTTGACAACTTCGAACCTTAGCCAGTTTCTTGCATTCCATGCATCTTTTTGCACCTTTTTCACTCTTTTTGCATAGAATACCATCTTTAATCATTTCACTCCCAAGATTCACCTAGTTTCTACACTTGCATAAAAAACAACTACATACCACGTGAAATCTTTTATATAAAGTATAAAATGACTCTAAACTACATCCTTTTATGAGTAAAAATATCAAGATAATAACTATAATTATAAACTTATCACAGCCCCACACTTAAATTTTGCCTTGTCCTCAAGGTAAACAAAATAGAAGTGTATAAAATAGTAATTCAAGTTTGTACCTCATTTGGCAAAAGACTATTATAGTGAGTACTACATTCGCACATTGCATAAGGCTCAAGTAAAGTATATGAAATTTCCCACAAATTAGTAACGTGCAATTTATATAGTCCAATTGCATACATTTGCTCTTAATGGAGGGCCAACCGAATTGTGTCTTCATATAAGCATTATATGCTCACTCGAATATATCCTTCTCTCAAGTATAGTATAAAGTATAAAGGACAAAAGGAGAACACTTTGAAAAGATTGATCTCAAGGAAATTTTAGGTAACCTGGGATGCTAAACACTCTTAGTGGTTGCGTTTTATGCTCCATACCACTCTCCCCTTTTTTAGTGGTTGCATTTTATTCTCCATACCACTATCTCTCATTTTTTAAGCATATGTTTTTTAAGTATAGATTTGTACTTTGCACCCATTATTCATGCCATGCTACTTTTTCTTTTTTCACTCATTGAATGGTTGCAGTTTCTGGTCCGTACCATTCCTCACCTTTTGCATAACTCATAAGTTATCTTCTCTTTGTTTTGATTATTTTCTCTCGATACCCTCATCCTTTATTGATCACTTCAATGTATTATGGCTATAGTTTCCCTACACATTAGACACACTCAATACTTATAGGACGTATTCAAGAATAGCATATAAAACTCATAGTAAGAACACTACTAGATATTACTCCACTCAAAACTTATCGGTAGCATTAAAATAAAACTATACAACTTATACTAATTCATGTTGCATTGAAATATATATCGAAACTTACTTGGAATGTTGCTATTGAATGTTACTCACCACTCATCCTTGCCAAATGCTAAATGTTGTGCCAATCTACTAAAGCGCTCACACTCTCAAAGAGCGCTCAAACTCGAAACAAAAATTTTTCGTTTGAAATTTGCACCAACATCAAACTTGTAATACCTAACACTTATAATAACCTTGGAACATATTTTAGTATAGTATAGGTATGGATAAGGTATAAATAACACAAAATCAAGAATATTTTTCATTCTTCAATTTTTTAATTTTATTTGAATTTTTTGGATTTTCAAATTTATACAAGTGCCCCCCCACACTAGAGAACACAATGTCCTCATTGTGAGAGACTTAACAAAAAATGAAAAAGAAAAACGAAAAATAAACAACTAGTCTAAAATTGAAAAAGAAGATGAAAAGAGTAAACCCGTTTATTGTGAAGGAGAATCCGGGGGACTATGAGTAAATTGACAATCTTTGTTTTCTAAAGAATGATAGTAATTTTCGAAGCATCAACTTATTACACTTCTTTAAAATTTTTATGTCTTTCTTCATTACTCCAAGTTTCGCTTGGCAATTATCTAGCTTTTGTTGCATATCCACCTTCCAATCTTCTGATGCTTCTTCCTCTTCATCTTCATCTTCCTCTACATTCATCGAAGCTTTACCAGGATGGTGTCTAGCAATTGGATCGGATGGGCCAGCGGAAGTATCCTCATGAGTTGAGATTAGTTTCTTTGTGTGTTTGGAGTAAGAGTAGAAAGAAAAGATACCATCATTCTCTTGAAGAAGTCTGGTACTTTTCAAGTAATTCTAATCCATATATCGAAAATACTCACCTGATTGTTGATCATAGGGAAGTTCTCTTCGCACTCCCATCACAGTGGCTGTTATAATTTCGGCCGCCCCAATCTTGTTCCTCATGCTTGTTGAGTTTTTCAGCATCATGTCCCATATGATATCCATGAACTCCGCTTTTTTCTTCTTCATCGCGCAAGAGAGTACAAGCAAATCCCTCTTCTGGACCTTTGTGTTCTACACCGGACAAAATACCAAAGTGGTGAGGTTTTTGTGGAGTAGGAGAATACATTCATCCTTAATTAATTTATTTGGGGAATTCTTGGGATCGAAAACTCGCTTACCTGTCAAATCTGCCCAAACTCGATTTGCTTGAAACGAATCTGTCATACTAGATGAAATTTCAATTTCGAAACCAAACCAAGTATTCATCATATCTCTTGTGACAATCGTAATCTTCTTGAAAATTTGGGAGTTCTCTTCTTTGGTTGGTGGGTTCCTTAACATGAGGCATGATTGTGTTTTATGTAAAGTTTGAAAGGTTGTGAATTGTAGAAGAATAGAGATGTTTGTGAAAGAATTAGAACTTAGAAAGACTTGTAGGAAGGTTATGGTGGTTATGGGTTCAACCTAGACCCTTATATAGAGTTCTAATAGGTGTCTGATTGGTTAAAATAGTCAATATAGCCATTTTCTCTTCAAACTAGCCTTTAATGGCGATTTCAGCCATCTGTCGCGTGTTAATCGTGACCTGAAATGGTCATATTTTTCGCGTATCGCTATCGCGAAGGCATGTTATGATCATGATTTCCTTCAAAACAAGAACAGAAGGTTTTACTGCATAACTTCACGAGCGCAATTTATAGTCGCGATCGCGACCTTCTTTGATCCTTCTATTTCTTCAATTTTTAGACTTAGTACCTAGAAAAACTAAGAAAAACAAACATATTAAATATAAATAATAAATATTCACTATTTACATACCTGGAATGATTATGGTGAAGATAGTAATTGAACATCAACGTCTT
>CATIWQ010365466.1:0-27993 GCA_949673415.1 Euphorbia schlechtendalii
TGCCTTTAAAACAAAACAACAAAAAAATAATTCTAATTCATTCCTATGAATCATTGTTCCTATTCTTTGTTATTCTACTAATTTCACCTCTCCCTATACCATTTTTGTTGAAGAATTCTGGTGTTCACTCCCAGTCAATAATTGGCCTTCTTCGTCACTTCCTCAAGTCGCCCCCATAGTTTTGAAATCCTTTCAGTTTGATTCTCTAATTTTATCAATCATTAACTTTTCAATGGCCAAAAATACTATGGTAGGACTAGAATTTATCCATAGATATTCAGTCAAGCATGTAGATGTTATGCTTTCGAACGCATCCGACAATATATAAATAAAAGCCATCAGCAACATCACATCTGCAATAAAGGCTTTTGTGATAATTTTGACTGCAGTTTCAGAATTTTTTGAAAAACTAGTTTGAGTACCGAATACTGAACTCTCCTAGATGGTCCATTTGTGGAAGACGGAGAAAATTGGAACTTGTTTGTCTGGCAAGCGTTGTTTTTAAGAAGAGATGAATCTGATACGATGAAGCCACGGCTTCAATTGAATGTTGGAAAATGGGGATTTCTTGGACGTTTATGAGAGTCACAAATACGCTGTCACATTGAAATTTATTTGGTCGATTCACCAAACTTTCAATCGGATAAAATCAGAAATTTTGTTAAGAACTAGAAATTTTATTTTTGCTGTGAAAAACAACCGAGTTTATTATATGGTTTTGCCAGTTTCGTTTGGTGAAATAAATAACCAAAATTTCAACAGACACACTACTTCGGGTAGCAGTTATGTCTAAAAGACATGTTTTATCGGGTTTTAGTTATGTCCAACAGACACACTATTTCGATCTAAAATTCATTTTTCTGATGAATTTTCCAAAGGATGCGTATGATTATGAATAAAAAAATTTCGAGCTGACCAGGTAGCTCGATCCCAACCCGGGGTGCTGCCCCAAAACCTCGCGAGGGGCTGCCTCCCCTTGGATCTCGGACCCCCAAAATCGTAACAGAACTCTAACAAGTATGCACTCCGCACCCTCCCAACCTGTACGATGAAATGTCACGATCGCACTGGTCAAACTGGTCGATTCAATTATGCTAAAATACTAACATTGACGACATCATTCATGAAACTATAAGAGAAGAAACAAGCTGATGCAAAGTCATAACTGTTGCTTATCGAATACCTAGTGTTATTGACAATGACATGGTTTTAACTCTTATCAATAATAGTATTTAGTTTTTATCAACAATAGTAGTCTTTGATTAGCAACAGTTATGACTGTGAATCGGCTTGTTTCTTCACTTGTTTTGTAGTGGCCATTTCCATTTTTATTTTAAAATCCCTTTTCCTTTGTTTTATTTATAAATGTGTAAAGCTCATTTTAAGAGTTGTATAGCCCATTTATTGTTTAGCTGAAGTATATAAGGCCTGTTATTGGTTTAGGGTTTCATTTTTTACCCTTTCCTTTTCTCTGAGATGTTTTGGCCGCTTTCTTTCTCTTCTTCAATTTCTTCTAGCAATTTTGATGGTCTTGATGAAATCTTGATTAAGCCTCTAGATCGTTTGATTGAAGATACTTTCTTGAGGCGGCTTTACTTTGAGGTTATATATTCATCTAAAGCTTAGTATTTTGATATGGTTGTAATCTCTTTTTTATTCTTCAATTTCTTTGCATGTTTAGTTCTCTGCTAGGGTTTTAAAGTTCTCATTCTCTTCATCTGTATTCTGTAAACATTTTCCTTTGCGCCTTTTAGAGCCATCAATAAAAGCTTCTCTTCTTCTCCAACAGATGTACCTCACGTGGATTGATTAGTATAAATACTAATCAAGAGGGAACTGCCCAAAAATATCTTGGTGTTCTTTACTTTCTACAAATTATTGATGTTGAATGCCTATTGTTGATTCTGTTGAATGAAAGTATGCGTTATAATCATCACATGTGGCATCAGAGCCTGTAGATCTATGATCTAGGGTTCTTTGTTATTTGATCCGTAAAAGTATTTTCTCAAATCTTGAGCCTTTTGTGATTTTCTTTGAATCTCTGTATTATCTCTGGTTCTTAGTTGATTCTCTTATTCTTGATTAAAACTTCCTATTAGGAATATTTCATTTTTTTAATCAGAACCTTTTTTTTATAGTGCAAGATTGTGAGCTTGTTTTCTTTTCTGATCTTTTGTCTTCTGATATAAACTTGCCTTCTTATCTTCCTTAATTCTAAAATTAGTCTATGACTTAGTAGTTTTTTCTTTCTTTTCTTTTGTGATTAACCTTTGATCCTTCTTTGCATTTTTGCGAGATAAAATCCATAAGGCATTAACTAAATCCTTAAGGAACTCAAAGATTCTCAAAGGTAAAGGATCTTAAAGCTTCCGCTCATATCTTTTTAATCTTCAGAAACCCTTTAATAAGGGATCTATTACTGTAAGCTTTTTACTACTTTATAATATTGTAGACACTGTCAAAAGAAGGACTTCTTCTAGAAAGAAGGTTACTATCAGTAAGTACTTCATTTATTCAAATTATTTCACTTAATTTCTCGTGCTTAAAACTTGTTTGATAGCTTTTGCATGATTAGGAAATTGTTTGATATTTTGAATGAATATGTTTGCTAGACTCTTAGGTTTTAAAATCTTAGAAAATATAGTTGTCTAAGTTTTGAGAATAGGTAGTTATCTCCTTTTATCACCTCAAGAATCTTTAGGGAATTCCTTCTTTTTGTAATTTTCCTTTTCTGTTACCTTTATCTTTGTGTTTCTCAAATTCTTTCAGAATATATATTGCTAAAGTAACCTTAGAAAATTTTGATGGTAATGGGGATTATTTTATTTGGAAACAAAAGTGAAAGGTTATTTTAATCCAAACTAAATGTAGTAAGGCTTTAATTGGTAGGGAAAGTTTACCTGGAACTTATACTAATGATGAGAAAGATGAAATAATGGATATGGCTTTTTCCACTATCATTTTAAACCTAACTGATAACATTCTTAGGAGAATTAGAGGTCATAATGATCTTGTGTCCCTAATGGCCAAGCTGGATGAATTGTTCTCAACTTCAAATACTGCTAAAGAAGCATATTTGAAGGAACAATTATTCAGTTTCAGAATGAATCCACAAAAGAATGTTGATGATAACTATGATGAATTTTAAAAATTAATCATGGATCTTGATTCTGCCAATGTTAAGATTGAAGATAAAGACTAGACTATAATCTTGCTACATTCTCTTCTAGAAAAGTTTAAGACTTTGAAAGAAGCCTTAAAATATGAAAGAGAAAGTCTAAATGTAAATGACATAATATCTTCTCTGAAAATGAAAGAACTTGAGTTTAAATCTGATAATAAACCTAAAAGTTAAATTAGTGAAGGTCTGTATGTCAAAGGTAAGAAGTTTGGAAAATATAAGAAGTCTAAAGGAAAAACTAGTCAACATGATAATGTTAATACATCAAGTGCTAATACTCATACTGAACCTAGTAAGCCTAAAAGTGATTATACATTTGCTATTGGTGTAACAAAAGGGGATATACCAAAAATTTCTATAGAAATAGACTTAATGGTTTACCTCCTCATCCAGACTCTAAGTCTACTGAATCTAATAGCAATGTTACTGAAGTTAATGACATAGAAGCTCTAACAATAAGTCAATCTAGGGATTCCAATTCCTGGATTTTAAATTCAGGCTGTACTTTTCATATGACATCAAAAAGAAATTGGTTCATTGAATATCAAAATTTAAATGAAGGAAAGGTTTTGATGGGTAATAACTGAACTTGTGATGTCATGGAAATTGGAAAAGTACAGTTAACTGATCATAATGGTAAAATTTTGTATCTAACTGAAGTGAGACATGATCCTAACATTAAAAGGAACCTTATTTCTCTCAGTCACTTAGATAAAAAGGGTTTTGAGTTTAAAGCTTAAGGTGGAGTTCTAAATGTCATTAAAAATAGCAAAACTTTAATAAAAGGAAAGTTACTTGGTGGTCTGTATTATCTTGATGGCTTAACTTGTATAGGATCCTCTGATGTTGTTTTCCTAATTGATAAAACTCAACTTTGGCATAAAAGACTTGGTCATATAGGATTTAAAGGGCTTGAATCTCTTAAGAATAATACTCTATGAATTTGCCTAAATCCTTAGATTTGTAATTTTGTGAAATCTGTACCTTGGCCCATAAACAGGGTTTCAAGTCTACTCAAGGTAAGTTAAAAGCTTCCCTTGAATACATCCATAGTGATCTGTGGGGTTCTTCTTATGTTCTTATGTCTCTTTCAGATTGTCAGTCTTTTGTAACCTTCATAGCTCTAGGAAGATTTGTATTTACTTTCTAAGAAATAAAAATGAAGTCTTTGATAAATTTCTTGAATGGAAAGTTTTGGTTGAAATCCAATTAGATTTTAAAACCAAAACTCTTAGAACTAACAATGGCCTTGAATTTGTTAACAATCAATTCAATGATTTTTGTGCTAAAAATTGTATTTTAAGACATCAGACATGTGCTTATACCCCTCAGTAAAATGGGATTGTTGAGAGGTACAACAGAACCATATTAAATAAAGTCAGATGTCTTTTAATTGAATCTGGCTTAAGCCATAAGTTTTAGGTTGAAGCAGCAGCTACTGCTTACTATCTTATCAATTGGATATCTAGTTCATATATAGATTATAAATGTTGTAATGAAATTTGGTATAAAAGGTCTATTAACTATGGTAACCTTAGAGTGTTTGGTTGTATTGCTTATGTTCACAATGTTGAGACTAAATTGGACCCAAGAGCAAAAAAATGTATTTTTATAGGCTATCCTAATGGCATTAAAGGTTGTAAGCTTTGGTATATTGATGATTGTTAGTAGAAATGTTGTTTTCACTAAAAATGTTTTTCCAAAAACTACTCTTGAGAACTTTGAAGTTTTACAGGAAGACACCTCTTTGTTTGAGGTGGAGTTAGATAATTCTGAAAGGAGAATTGTTGATCCTAATCCACATTTAAATATTTTTCAAGATGATCTAAATAATAACATCAATGGTGAAAATGAATAGAATTTAGATCCTGAAAATGTCAATAATGATAATCTGCAATCTAATCCTGATAACACTATTAGACCTAGAAGAGAAACAAGATTTCCCACTAAGTTTAATAATTATATTTTATATGATTGTAACTATTCAAACTTGACTAATTTTGTTGTGCATGCTGCTACTAGCTTAGAGTTAAATAAGCCTAAAACCTATTTAGAGGCTAAAAATTGTAAGGATTGGAAGAAATGGCTAAATGTCATGACTGATGAAATGTAATCTTTAGCAAAAAAACAATACTTAGACTCTTGTGCCTAGACTTGAGGGAAAAGGAGTCATTGGCTGTAAATGGGTTTTTAGAAGAAAACTAGCTATTCTTGGAGTTGAATCTGAAAGATTCAAGGCTAGAGTTATTGCTAAAGGTTTCTCTCAAATTGAAGGAATTGACTATCAGGATATATATATATATATATATATATATATATATATATATATATATATATATATATATATATATATATATATATATATAGACATGTTGATTGCTTGCAAAAGTAAAACTGAAATTATCAAATTGAAATTGTAGTTAAGTACTGGAAATGAAAGATTTGGGACCTACTAAAAGAACTCTTGGCATTGATATTTTTAGAGATAGAAGCAAAGGCATATTAACTTTAACTCAAAAGGATTATATTTATAAAATCCTAAGTAATTTTGAGCGAAACTACAATAATCCTATTTTTACACCCATAGGAGCTCGATTTAAACTTTCAATGAGTCCAAAACCTCTTGATAATTTTGAGACTGAATTTATGAATAATGTTCCCTATTAAAATGTTGTTGGTTCATTTATGTACTCTTTGGTGTGCACTAGACCTGACATAGCTTATAGGGTAAGCCTTGTTAACAGATTTATTAGCAATCCTTGTAAAATGCATTGGTCGGCTATAAAGTGGCTTGCTAGACACTTGTTGGGTGGTTCAGCTATGTGTTTAATGTATAAATCTGCCAATAATAATAATCTCAGTATTGAAGGATACTGTGATTCTGGTTTTGTTGCAAATCTTGATAATAGGAGATCTATTTCAGGTTATTGTTTTACATTTGGTGGAATTTTGATTAGCTGGAATTCATGCTTATAGCATGTTGTTGCCTTATCAACGGCACAGGCTAAATACATTGCTCTAACAGAAGCGATTAAAGAGGCTCTGTGGCTAAAGGGCATAATTTCTAAACTTGGTTTTTTACAAGAAAATGTTAAGATAAACTGTGATTCTCAATCAACAATACATCTCTATAAAAGTTCTATTTATCATGAGAGAACAAAACACATTGATATTAAACTGCATTTTGTTAGAGATATTGTTGTTGTTGATGATGTATTTATTTATTGAGAAAATTCATACCAGTGTTAATCCTGCTGATTTACTAACAAAAGTTATTCCTGTTGAAAAATTTCAGGTTGCCTTACAAAAGTTAGAAGTTGTGAGTTTTGACTGTGTGTCAAAACATGCCCCTAACTAAGTTACTAGCTGATTTCCCTTTTGGAGAAGAATTGAAGAGGCTTTGCTGGAGGTACATTGGGCTAAGGTGGAGAATGTTTTGCGGTGGCCCATTTCCATTTTTATTTTAAAAGCCATTTCTCTTTGTTTTATTTGTAAATGTGTAAAGCCCATTTTAAGAGCTGTATATATAAGGCCTATTATTGGTTTAGGGTTTCATTTTTTACCCTTTCCTTTTCTCTTAGATGTTTTGGCCGCTTTCTTTCTCTTCATCAAGTTCTTCTGGCGAATTTGATGGTCCTGATGAAATCTTGATTAAGCCTCTAGATCGTTTGATTGAAGATACTTTCTTGAGATGGTTATACTTTCAGGTTATATATTCATCTAAAGCTTAGTATTTCGATATGGTTGTAATCTCTTTTATTCTTCAGTTTCTTTGCATGTTTAGTTCTCTGCTAGGGTTTTAAAGTTCTCACTATCTTCATCTGTATTCTGTGAACTTTTTCCTTTACGCTTTTTAGAGCCATCAATAAAAGCTTCTCTTCTTCTCCAGGAAATGTACCTCACGTGGATTGATTAGTAGAAATACTAATCAAGAGGGAATTGCCCAAAAATATCTTAGTGTTCTTTACTTTCTGCAAATTATTGATGTTGAATGCTTTATTGTTGATTCTGTTGAATGAAAGCATGCGTTATAATCATCACATCTCTTATAGTTGCCTAAATTTGTTATCTGTTATTGTGTCAATTGAAGCTGTGGCTTCATTCAACATGAAGATTCTCCTCTTCTTTAGAATAACACTCGTCAGAGAAAAAAGTTCCAATTTTCTCCGTCTTTTGTAACTGCACTATCCAGGATAGTTCAGTATTCGATACCCAAAGTAGTTTTTCAGAAAAGTCTGAAACTTTAGTTGGAATTATCGCAAAAGCCTTTACAGCAGGTGTGATTCTGTCGATGAATTATTTTCATGTATTGTTCGAGAGATCAACATCTCCATGCGCTTGACTGAAAATCCATGGGGAAAATTCTGGTTCACCGTATTCGCAGCAATTGGAACATTAATGATTTGATAAAATTTGACTCAAAATGAATGGATTTCAAACATTGATTTTTGGAGAAGTATTGTTCATTGTAATTAATGTTTGATCAACTGAAATACCATTAACTAAATACTAGTTCACATCTTCTGCAGTTTTTAGCTACCTAATGCTCAAACACTCTCGTTTTTTTTAACACAATATATTCGGGTTTTTTAATCACAGACTTAATTAATTAGTATCCATTGTAACTAATTAGGTCATACAAAACTAAATGCCTAGTTAGGTCATATTTCTTTTAATCCGCAAGTACCAATGCTGTAAACAATAATGCAATTTTTATTATAAATCTGAGTTTTCATTATTGCCCCAGCTACATAAAATTAATTATTATTAAATTTATAAACGCATTTTAAAAAACGATATTAACTATTTCATCAATACAAACATAAATTTTGAAAGAATCATAGCATACCTTATCATAAGATAATGTAATATAGAATCATGAAAAATCATTATCGGCACTATATTTAACACTGGTTTATTAGGACTATATTACAAAAAATTAGACATTTAAGCACAATATCATGTGCATTACAAACTGAGCGCTTCCTTAATCGAGTATCGGTACTAGAACTACAAATACAATACTAGATTTTATATTCACAAAACTTCCCGACTAGTTCCGAAAACAAAAGCTCCTGCAAGATCACCAACATAATGACACATCAACTGAAGAACAAAACAAAAAGAAAAACAAATGAATTTTACTAGAAGTACACATTAATTAACTTACCAAGAGTAGGCATGAGAAAGGAGAGAGATAAGATACTCAAAATCTTAAGAGGCAACCCAACCTTAATCATGTCCTTAATATCAATACGTCCAGTTGTAAATCCAACAATATTAGAAGGTGTAGCAGTAGGAAGCAAGAAAGCAAACTGGGAACCGATCGAACTGGGAATCATTAGAAGAAGAGGGTGAAGTTTCATTGTGTTAGCAATTTGGATCAAAAGAGGGACCAAAAGGGTAGTTGTTGCATTGTTTGAAGTGATGAATTCAGTCATAATTGCACTTATTAGGCACACAATTGGTGCAATGGCTAAGTAGGGGGCTTGTTCTAGGAAATCTAAGCCTTTAGATAAGACATTAGATAGCCCACTTGATCTAACACCATCTGCAATTGCAAATCCAGCTCCTAGTAAAAGTATTATGTTCCATGGTAGGTTTTTGCATTTGTTCCAATCCATTAATTTCTCACCCTTTTTCTTCCTGTTTGGTATTATGAACAATAATGTTGCCATCATCACCTATTATTGCAATAACATGTAACAAGTTTTTTTTATCATGACTGAAAGTTATTGCAACAATTTTTTATGCTTTATCATATAAAACTATTACTACCGAATATCAATTTTTTTTTTTTTTTTTGTAGAGATTGCGATTTTGATCAAGTAAAGTCAAAAGCTCGAATTTCAACAGCGATATTAGAGATAGTGTTGTGTACTTACACTAGCAGTACCATCTCCAGGACGTTTGTTAAAGAGAGTGCCCCAACCAGGAATGTCATCTGTTATGCTTCTTGTCATCCATAGCAATGTAAGCACCTTCATATGTATAAATACCTTAAATTATCACTAATTATATATTATTAAAATTTTATACATTCAAATATTTGATAATAACTTAATATATAGTTGCAAAACACTCACTCCAAAGATTGCTAAAATCATCTTCTCTGCAAAACCCATTGGACCTACACCATTTCAAATTTCACCATAACATCAATACAAAAATTAAATAAATTTGATCAGTAATTGAAATTGATTTGTTGAGGAAAATTTTGTCTTCAATCAAAGGGTTTACCTAACAATTGAAGCTCTCTTTTGAGATGAGTTTTATCCAAATAAGCAGATAGTGTAGTTTTTGAAGCTCTTGAATAATAAAAACAACACAGAATTATCCACATCCCTATGAAAATAACCATTGCCAATGGAAACCCAAAAAAGAACCAATTACTGAAACATATAGGATCCTCTTTTGGAAAATAACTCTTCCACATCCCAGCCAATATCAGGTTGACACCTGTCCCTGTCAGTGTACTCATCCCTCCAATTGCTGCCGAATACGTCACCCCTAACACCACTGCCTTGCAGAAATCTTTCACTTCCTTGTTCTCGGAACCCGCCGCCGGCAAACGCTGTAAGATACCGGTGGCCACCGGCATCATCATGACGGCGGCTGCTACGTTGTGCATCCACATGCTGACAAATGCAGTGGTGCCACATATGCCAAGTAGCAATAGGGGTGGATTCACCGGATCCCCACAGAACAGATGGGTTATCTGTAAACCCAACATTTTCAAATCAATTTCCCATATGCAATTATTTTTTTTCTTTTTGGTAATTATTACTTATGGGAAAAACATCTCTTCTTGTCTTCTATTATTTTTTGCCACGTCGGAGATATACAGGAGATTCCAAATTAGGTGGTTAATTAATTATAAAGTTCATTCAATTATAATTCCTTTCTCCTCCAACTTATTTTTATTAGGTTTTCTGACTTTATTTGCGCGGAATCCCATTTTTTATGAATCTACCGAGAAATTTCATTTGGATTGGGTAAATTTTACTCAATTACCCATCTACAATTACAATATTTTATTGTTGCTCTAGTTAATTTATAAGCCTAAATATTGATCATAACATATTTAATTTTATTATTATTTTTATAAATCTTGGTGGATAAATAAGAGATTCTTTTAAATAGAAATTCCAACACTAGTATTGATGGTGACAGATTAATACTTTACTTCTATTGATTTCTTTTTTTTCCGCTTCTCATGTCTAGTTTCCTTTACGGTTATTCTAGCACCACCTTTAAAATTATTCATATTTTTAATTCTTTAACTACATAATTGACATACTCAAATTTTATCTCTTTCAACTATACTTACTTATGTGGCCCGACATAATTAAGGGTTTAATCAACACATTAAATAATAATTAAATATAAACTACTATATAATCTTTTTTTTTTTTAAATCAACTACTATATAATCTTAGTTGTACAACTAAATATTGACTATTTTCTTCAAAATTGATCTAAATATTGTACAACTACTGTAGCAATTCGTAAAATTTTGAATCTGAAACGTGTTATTTTAAAGTTGTTAATCATTATTTTATTATTGAAGTATAAAATTCATCTTATCTACAAGTAGAGAATGAAAAAACAATAATAACACATTTTCTAAAAGAACGCCTTGATTTTTTACATGTAAAATTGACATTTTATCATTATAAAATATAACAATTAATCCTTCTTTGTCAATAAAATTGTGTCCTTTAATTCTCTTTACTTGAGAAGAAAAGAGTTTCGATGCTCCCCTCAAATTATATATGTAATTAGTACCTATTTATTAAATATAATATGAAAACTAAAAAAAATTAGTATATAGAAAAGATTATGATCATTTAAAGTTAAATTGATGGTCAACTTGTATCTTTTTATGATTTATATTTTCCTTACCAAAAAAATATTGATGGTAAAGTTAGTCGGATCAACGGTTAAGATTTAAATCTGTTGGTCGTGAAAGTAAACTTTTAATAAATGATTGGAATTAGTTAAACCTTACAACTTTAAAAATACATCAACAAAAAAACATTTAATCCATAAAACAAACGTATAGAAAAAGTTCACAATCAATAATTTTGTTTTTTAAAGAAAAATTGAATAAAAATAGAGCAGAGAGACATGAACAAAAAAAATAAAGAAAACTCACATTTAAGGCCAATCTCTTGTGGATATTATAATGCTCAACAGCAAGAACCAATATAAAGCTTCCAAGTACCAGAGCTATAACATCATTCGTATATGACTTGGCTACTTCATCTGCCGTTTCAATTCCCATCACCGGAAACAGAAACAGCGGAGTCATCGACGTTATGGGCATCGGAACGGCCTCCGTAATCCACCATGAAAACATACACACTAGAATTCCTAGCATATTCTTCCCACTTGCCGGGCCTTCTACTTTCACCAGCACACTTATCATCAAGCACAATAGCGGCCCTAATACTATGTAGAAATTTCCCGGCGCAAGAACCGATTTTATAGGTGAAGATACGTCAGAGGCTGGTGGCTCTTCAATTGAGAGAAGAGGTGCTTTGAGGTCACTGACAGAGTTGTCCATTTCTATTGAGAGAATAATTTTGTGAATGAGGTTGACGATTATTGTAGTAGCTAGCATTGGTATATATAGAGAATTTCGGTAATTAATGATAATTATGTGGAATTATGGGGGCCATTACAAATCCACAGTCATTTTCCACATACTACACTACACCTATGATTTTTGAGTTTAGCCAATTTTTTTATTATTGTTTGTTGTTTACCTGTTCTTTGAGAAACACAAAACTACAAATCAATATAATATTGGAGTGGATTTATCATTTTCTTATAAAAATAAAAAAGTGTGGAATTTTGATTTCAAATTTACATGATCAACAAAATTAGTAAAAATTGATGTACTATATCTAAAAAAATTTATTTTGTCAATGGATGTATTTTTTGTACAAGCCTTTCATTTAATTTTGTCCAAATGTATTATCAGCTCCTTCAATTTATCGCCCACTATCCCACTGAACTGTGAAAAGGTTCTCATACAATGTCCAACTAGGTAAATGTGCACTAATTTATCTCCTGAATATCATGAGTCAGCTTCTAATTAGAGAGAAATATCACAAAATTTAAATATTTGAAAATCAAACCAACTAAAAAATTGCATGTGATGTTTAGTGACAAATTGATGTATTTTTTAAAAGTTGAAAAAGACACAATGACCTTTTCAAATTTAGAGAGATAATATGTTAAATGAGACAAGTCAGAGGAATAACTAATTTTATTAAGTTTTGTAAGAAACAAAATTATTAAATGAACATTTACTAATGTTCATTGAATACTTTTTTTGTTTTTCTTTTAACAAATAATAGTAATAAAACTGTCCAAGTAAAAAGATTATTTTTAATGTATGAAATAGAATTTTCTGGATAGTAAAGGATTCGTGAACCTCTAGGGTGTTAGACTCAATAGTTTACGTAAACATATAAGTAAAATTGAACTCACTTAACAGATAATTAATTGGTTTATAATGAACCTCGATCTACACCACTTATATCTTATTCTATATCTTTGTTTATTTCTAATGTGAGATAACTTCGCATATCCAATACTCTCTTCAAATGTAACTAGGCATGTACAAGCTCTCACTTGTCAAACATTGATATTATAATAATAATAATAATTTTACCAACATAAATACATAATTAGTTGGAATATTACTAATTGACTATTGTAATAAATATGTGTGGGATTGAACGATCAACCAAGTTTGCCTCTAACATATTATAAAAAAAAATATATCAGTCTATGATTTTATTTCAGAATTGAAAGTTTTGATTGAAAATGATTTTTTCTTTTTTTTATGAGAAAGAAATATGAAATAACTTTGTTATAAAGTTTTCCCAATTTTAAAGAATTTTTTTATTAAAATCTCATGCGTTGAATGCAATTACAAGTGATTCCAATGTTAATGAATGTTTTTCTTTCCTTTTTATCTTTATAAAGATTGTTTTCATCGGGAAAACACTGCAAATAATGCAATACATTCTCGACAAAAAAAATAACAATAATTTTACCAATGAAGTTAATTTTACTACCCTGTTTA
This sequence comes from Euphorbia schlechtendalii, assembly GCA_949673415.1. Classification (NCBI taxonomy): domain Eukaryota; kingdom Viridiplantae; phylum Streptophyta; class Magnoliopsida; order Malpighiales; family Euphorbiaceae; genus Euphorbia; species Euphorbia schlechtendalii. The sequence goes on from CATIWQ010365466.1 coordinate 13,284, forward strand.
CTAAATATTGTCATTTTAGAGGGATTTTGTTATCTCTTTTTTATTGTCATTTTGTATTTTTAATGTACTTTTTCTCTAAGTTTTCCATTCTTACCCCTATTAATTTGTTCAACTTTCAAGGTAATCATAATTTAATATCCAATAACAAGATGTGAAGATTATAGTAATCAATATTTAAATATATTAATGAAATCTTGAAAATAGAGTATAACATTTGTGAAATGGTAAATTAGTAAATCATCTCATTCGGTTAATTATTATCTTAAAAACTTTGAATTGGTTAAAACAACAGTATTTAGTAGACGAAGTACTTCATAATATAAATACATGTGCCTGTTTGATAAAATCATTTTTGTTAGGCGTGACTGGTGTTATTTATTTTTATGATTTATTGTTGTTTGTTTTTGTGATTTATTTTTTCATTATTAATTTATTCGTATTTAATGTTTGTAAAAACATTATTTACAATTATTGTCAGATATATAAAATGATTATTATGAACATATTTTTAATTATGTAGAAGATTATGTACGTGTTATACAAAAAAAAAAAAAAAAATAATTAGAATATAATAAAGCTTCAAAAGGAATTTTGAAAAGCTTTATTTTTATGTGGTTCTAAAAAAAACAGCCTAATCCATTGTTAAAAATAACCTCTAAAAATATTGTACATATCACCAGACACTTAATTATCTCTTTTTTTTTTTAAAAAAAAAGGGAAAGAAACTATATTTTAAGTTACCAAAAAATACGTGGGAAGTGTCGGAATCATTTGATCAAAAAGGTTAAACTGATAAGAAAGATCTCATCATAGTATTTTTATTACTCCTCACACTCCCCCGCATACGAATACTCATTAGGTTTGAAGCAGGTGCAATATAGATCCATATGTGTTGCAATTATTTTCAACAAATAGAACTGTCAGGATTCGAACTCTCGACCATTAGATCTAAATTGGTATAATACCATATCATGGAATCATTTGATCCAAAATTTTAAGTTGATAAATAAGATCTCATCGTAGTATTTATGTTATATCTGACTAAAATCGGAAAATGGATATGGTTTGCGTTATAAAGAAATATTCTAGTAAATACTGTAATTCTGGACAAAATTGGACCCCATAATTTGTTTCTTGAAAGAAGAAGAAAACTATATTTTACTTGGTTGAAGATGATGACACGTATTTATATAACTTCAATAATTACTACAGTAGTTGATAAAAATAAACACCTCTCATTGATTGCATATATTATTGGATAGTTAACTATCTCACCTAATATCGTTTGTCCCCATATGTGTATGTACTAAATTGATTGATTGATTTTTAACTATTTTTAGCTATGGTGTTAGCCAACAGTGCATGCAATGCTCGTCCAAAGTATGGCTTAATAGGGTTCGAGTTGAAATAATGTGGGTCAGGGCCACAACTTGAGAGTTAACAAACAAGCTCTTGTACAGTATATTTTTTAATTACTATATATTCTGGTTATAATTTCCTTATATGTATAGTGTTTTGCTAATAAATTTTTGTTACAAGTTATTATATATGTTAAAAACCATGACAAAATACATGTATATTTTATGGATTAAGCTTTTCAAGTAGATATCTAACATGAATACATCAAATATATGTGAAAATGTACAATGTCAGGCTGATAAACATATTATAGGATTTTGTTAGCTAGAAAACTCTTATAAGAGGTCTGTTAGATGTTTGTTATAAGCAATAAAATCTTACAAAATACATGTATTCTAACAAATAGTTAACTGATTTCTAGTAGATTTTTAATAGATTTCTGCAAGCAATTTTTATACATTTCTATGAGATTTCTAAAATATCAGCAAAAAATATCACAGTAAATATTATTTCAATGTGAAAAAGATATTACAAAAACTTCAGACAAAATGAATGGTTTGACTTAATTAACTTTTGGTTGTGGATGTACACAACAATTCATGGAATCTTGTTAGTGTATTTAATTCATTTCGGTTTTATAATTTGGTACATATGTAGTCTCTATAAGCGAATTTGAATTCTTAGTGAATTTGACTGCAGAAAAACTTTGGAGGATAACTTAAGAGTCCATTTTAAATTAGAGCCATTTATTGTGTCTATTTGCTTGTAGTTCCAAAGGGCGACCGTATATGGCCTATACCATAATAGTTTTGAAATAGAAGTTTTTAAATAGTTTGTAATGGGTCAAATATATTGAGTCTAGATCAATTGTACATCTTTTGAAAAATTGGTTAAATACTGCAAATTCTATTTATATCATCTTCGAAAGGTTAATGCTTTTATTATTATTTTAAATAATGGAGTTCTTTTTACTACTTTCTATATTTTTTGTTCCAAATTCCCAAAATGTTAGAAACATTTCTTTTGAAAAACTCCCGAGGAAACAACTTGTCTCCTCGGAAGCTAAAAGGTTGAGACGAGAGAAAGTTTCGGGGTGAAGTTCCCAACTAGGTTGGTTTCTTCACTTGCCTACAAAACTCACGCCCCTCTTTTATTAAATGAAATTCCAATTCTCAAGTTGAGAACGGAAAAGGAACAAAGTTTAGTTACAAAGTAATAGCCTCGAATTCATGAAAATATCCAAGGGCGAAAAATAAAACGTCTTCCTATTACATTGAAAAATAAACCAACATAAATAAATGCTCTTTGTGAAGATGTCTTTCGAACCTATAGTACCCTCAAATATAAGCTTGTTACGTCTTTTCCAGAGTCATGATACGATAAACCACAATGAAGTGCTGAAGTCTCTATGTAATCCCGGCCAAAAGAATGAATTCCAAATCTCCAAAATATCGGTCATAGTATGCGGAATGGGTGTTTGTACACTTATCCAACTCAAGAATTCACGCCAAATATGGATGCTACTATTACAGTGCAACAAGATATGGTCTAGAGTTTCCCGTTCGTCACAAAAAGGACATTCATCATTGTCCAATGCATTGCATCCGCGAGAGAGCAGAAAAGTACCCGTTGCAAGCCTACTGTGGAAGACAAGCCAACCAAAAAATTTTATTTTCGGTAAAAGGCAAGATCCCCAAATGATGTTAAAATCTTGCCGTGGATTGGGCCAACTAGATGATTCATAAAAACTGTAGCAAAATGATCTTGCGGTGTAATGACGGAGAGCGGCAACGTCCCAAATGAAGCAGTCTGCCGAGGCTTGGAATTGCAGCAGCTGTCCCTGGAAATTCACGTCAATAGGGGCTGTAACCGGCTGGAAAATTGATGGATCAGTGCTTGAATCCAGGTCTTCAGTTGAACACATCTTTCCTTTGCTGAAATTCGAAGAGATCGCTTCCAAAATGGCCGAGAGTTAGTGGATTGGGAGAATAATAAGTTGCAGCCCGCCATTACCAAGCATGCTTTCATATTGCATAGCATAAGGAGGTTCGGGAAAAAAGATGCAAGAGGTTGGTTAGATGTCCAATTATCATGCCAGAATGAAGTTTGAGACCCGTTACCAACCTTAACACGAACATTGGAGAAAAAGTGTCTCCAATAGACATCATTTCTAGCTCAACAAGATATAATATTCGTCTAAATAGGTGATAATCATCGCGGATCCATTTTTAAGAGATCATTCCATGATTCAAAGCTATATGTCGAGACACAGATGGAGTACCAAAGCGAGTCGCGACTGTCCTCCTTCATTTTCCAAAGCCATTTGCAAAGTAAGCTACAATTCGTCAAAGTGAGCTCTCGAATATTTAAACCCCTAAGTTTATTCGTTAAATTTATGGTTGCCCAACTAACTTTGCAAATCCCATTAACATTAGAATCACCACGCCAAAAGAAATTCCTTATCAATCTAGTTAGAGTTACATTGATCGAATTACATTGATCGAAGATGGTAGCTTTTGGGTTGATAACATGTAGATAGGAAGCGAACCAAGTATCGACTTGATTAGAACTAATCTACCCGCATACGAAAGACAACGACCTTTCCAATTCAAAAACCGATTCTTGAATTTTGCAATTAGAGGGTCCCAACATAATAACGGAATACGATTGAGGCAATGTGGCGCTCCAAGGTATGTAATTGGGAATTTTTCAATACGGCAACCTATGGTGGCGACACATGATTCCTTGAGTGATTGCGAAACATTAGTACCCAATAGTGAGTTCTTATGATAATTAATTCTGAGGCCCGAGATCCACTCAAAACATTTCAAAATCTGCATGAATGGAGTAGTTAAATTCAAATCAGCTGGTAGGAAACTAAGTGTGTCGTCTGCGAATTGAAGCAAGGAGATGTCTTTTGACGATGATTCCAACTTGAAACCTGGAATCAGCCACGCTGCAATACTCGCATCAATTAATTACTTGAGGCCCTCGGCTGCTAAGACAAAGATAAAAGGCAAAAGTGGATTTCCTTGTTTGACCCCCATGTGTAAATTGATTGGTGCGGTTGGACGGCCATTAACAAGAACTAACATGCTCGACTTCTTCCTGCAATTTGATAACCAAGAAATCCATTTGATATTGAAACCCATACACAAGAGGACCACGTCGATATAATTCTAGGATACATAATCAAATGCTTTATGGAAATCTAGCTTCAATAAGAGGCATGATCGGTGAGAGCCATGGATGTTATTTATGATTTCCGAGGCAAGGAATGAACAATCATGGATGCTCCGACCTTTAATAAAAGCGAATTGGGTTTCAGATACAACATGAGGTAGAATCAGTTGTAATCGCGAGGCTAAAAGCTTGGCTACAATTTTGTAGGCATTGTAAATAAGCGCAATCGGTCTGAAATTTGGCAATGAGGTTATTTCCTGGGACTTTAGGGATCAAAACCGTGTGGGACGTTTTAATAACGGAAGGTAGCCTCGATGATGCATGAAAATCATGCAAAAGTTCCATAACGTCGGGCGTTAAATCATCCCAAAAGCGCTTGTAAAAGTAGAAATTAAAATCGTCGGGTCCCGAAGCTTTATTCTCATTACAATTCAAAATACAATTCCAAACTTCGTCATCTGTAAAGGGGGCTGTCAGCTCTTGGTTTTGGCTTTCCGAGACCCTCTTAAAATTCAATTGATGTAACGAGAACGGAATTAAAGGGGCAGCAGCGAAGAGGTTTGAGTAGAAGTCGTGGACAGCATTGGAAATGTCCCTAGCACATGAGGTAATTCTGCCATTTATATCCAATTCCAAAATTCTGTTGTGTCGATAGTAGGTTGAAGCTATACGATGATAGAAGGATGTATTATTGTCACCCAAAACTGTCCAAGAGATTCGGGATTGTTGATGGCGGAGGCTTTCAAGATTGTCACGAAGGCAATGGAGATCCGATTTGGCCAATTGCAGTTGGTTTTGAAGATCAGCTGATAATGGACGGGAGGCGCTGCTGCAAGTGTACCCAAGTACCTGAGATTCTTGCCCTTTGATACAACATTCGAGGTTGCCAAAATGGGCTGCATGCCAGCGTTTAATATCTTTCTCCAATAGATGAAGTTTCTACGCAACGTTGTTGTTTCCGTGAACGTTATTTATCGCAATCCAGCAAGACTTAATAAATGGTAAAAATTCCCGGTTGTCCCACCACAAGTTTAGTGATCGAAAAGGCTTCACACCAGAGGTGGGGCTGGTCGGGCTCAGAAGAGAATGGGCAAGTGATCCAATAAAGGTGAGTCTATGGTAGAAAGTGACATATGCGGCCATAAGTCAGAAAAATTCAAATTCGATAATACGCGATCAATTCTTGAGAACGAGATGCTATTGTGCCACGTGTAAGTTCTCCCATGTAAAGGTAATTCGATTAACTCTCCATCGTGAATGAAATCTTGGAATGAGATAATGGAAGATGTTGTTCTACCACTCGATCTTTCAACGAGGTCTAGAACTTCATTAAAATCTCCACAAATCAAGAGATTTTGGTACATTCATGTAAATGGAATCAATTGTTACAACAAGTTTTGAAGTTCACCATCCGTAGAAGCGTAAATAGCAATGATATGGTAGTCCACTTGAAGTTCCGAATATTTGAAGATAACCCAACGTTCTGACGATAGGAGTACCATACGGTTGATTAGAGCTGAATTCCATGAGAAGAGAATGCCACCCAATAAGCCATTGGAAGGAACATTAAAGAAGCCATGGTTGTTGTGACCCCAAAAAGAACGAACAACGAAATCCGAAACGGAGATTGCCTTGGTTTCAACAAGTACAAAAATGCTAATGCCAATCTACGAATACTCGAATGAACCAATCTTTGCTTTGCATTGTTTCGAATCCCACCTCTACAATTCCAACAGAGAAGAATTAATGATATAATAAAAGAATGAATGATAACCTGGGGCACATCACTTATGATGGAAAGATTGGATCCACGGTAGATAAAATGACATCCTTATGTCGTTCTTTGAATAAACCAAGTTTGCTTCCCACATCAAAAGTCAAAGCATTCTCGTTAATAGGCCTATCACAAGAAAGGAGGATGACCCGGTTCATTTTACGCATGTCCGGTTCGGAAGAAGATTCCAAAAGGTATGTCCCATTGTCTCTCGAAGTTGCGGTTGGACTGCTCAGAGCCGTAAGAGAATTCTTGCTGTCCCTGGAGTGGTTTCCCGCTAAAGCATTGGTTGGAGCAGCTCGATTTGAGCTACTTATTTTGTCTATGCAGCTGCTGTCCCTAGAATGGCCTGCTAAAACACTACTACTTCTAGAAAGGACAGCCCCACTACCCACAGCCATGTCCCTATTTGTCGCATCTAAATTGATGTGCAACAGAGCTGTCAAACTAACGAATTGTTTCCCCACAGAGGTTGTCCCTATCCATTGGTTTGATGGCGAAATGGCTTCCATATGATCACTTGATTCTGAGGGAATTTCCACATTGTCATTGGTCTCTTTCGAGCAAGAAGAGGTGGCGCTATCATCCATATGATCACAAGCCACAGCTTGTCTATAATTCACATAAATCTTGTGGCTCACTTTGTTAATCTTTAGATTAAATGAGTGATTTGCAAAACCGAATGGAGCCGAAATAAGTCAAGATACCACATCCAATCGTTCCTGTGAATCAAAGTTGAAGTCAATATGAATTAAACTCCCTAGTAAAGCTGTCAATTGACGTATTAAAGGTAGAGAGATCATAGATAGAGGAAGTCCCATAAAGTGGATGTAAACAAAACATTCTTTGGGTGCAAAATCAGCCTCAATAGCCGAAACCTCGGAAATAAAATCATTCAAGAAGTGCCAATCATTGTCAATAAACGTGGCTAAAGCATCCATCGAAAAGAAACAAAAAATAGCACGATCGCCACCCGATGGCGCAATGAATTTAACCGCAAAATTACGCTCTTTAACTAGTTCAAATAGCCTCGGTATTATTGTTACGTTACGTACGTTCACCATGCATGAGTAAGGGGTCCAATTTGCTCTTGTAAATGATTCATTGATCCGCACTAAATAGGACGATTCCCTATTCGAAACAACCTCCGCATAGGATCGCACATCTCTCGGTGAATCATGAAAAGGAGCTTTGGTAGCTCTAGTTGTTGGACAGGTTGGGGCTGCTGTTTTTGGGCGGGTTGGGGCTGCTGGATTTGTCGGCTTATGACGATCATATTTTGCTTTGAAGGCACGGAGTTGGACGTTCCCAATCAAAACGGAATTAAGACGATATAGTGCTTCATGAACGGGTATGGATCCATCAAGGGTTATGAAGCCAAAATTCAGATTTTTGGCATTCCTTCGTCGTGCTACATAAACTGAACTGGTCACTCCATATTTTCTCCAAATCGAACGCATGGCAATCCCGTCATGTGTGTTGGGGAAGTTTTAAAAATATGCTTTCGTTGGGTTAGGGTTTTGTTTTGCATGGTGATGAGGGTTGGGGTATACAGGGTCAGAGGATTCAGGGTAGGGGTGAGGATTGCGATGGCAGTGGCTGAGGGAGGGAAGGGTGGTGGTTGTTTGGCTGCGCGGCGGTGGCTGAGGTTGTTACCTAGGGGTTGGGGCGCCATAGGGTTTTTCGTTAAACGTGAAACTCTATGTTGTTGTTGTTGTTTTTAAATGTTAGAAACATGTATGTATATTAATCCAAATAATTTTTTATAATCTCGTATTTGGTGGTCTCTCATATATTTGTAGGGAAATCGATTTTTCAGATGCCTTTCTTGTCACGGAAGGCTTTTTCACAAGCTCTCTTCATTGGATCATATTTCCATCATTTTGCTTGGATATTTTGTTCATGACTATACTAGTCGGGATATGTACCGAGTCGTTTATTTTTCACTTCATCCTTCTTTGTATGAACTCTTTTTGATATTTTCATTTTAATGGTAGTTGGTATAAGTTTTTGGTTAGCTGAGATATCCGTCCTATGACAATGCCCATTCACCGAAGTAAAATAAATTCTTATTTGGGAAATCACTACCATTATTTTTAAACGAATGACTTTGATTTACCAATTACCAAATATTACATGCATCTGGATCCCAATCCAAAAACATTTGAACCTAGTCTATGTGAACATGAAATTTTTTTGAATAATTATGAAAAACAAAATATGAATGAATGACAATAGGGTTGAGATATTCCTGACCTTTAATATTGTGAATGACAGTGATGGAGAAAAATAGGCAAGTGTATGGACCATTTTAGAGAAAATGACTTGGTTACATTAACAATGCATCGCTATAATTCTGATATGATATGATATGATATGATAAATTGATAATGTACCTTATTATTTTTCATTTAATGAAAGTGATTCAAACTTCCCGTTTGGCATTTTTATGAAACTCTTCACATGAACCTTCCTCTTTCCCATCTCTTTATTCTTTTATTGGATATTCTGCTCACTATGTAACGCCGTAACTACCTACATTAAATAAAGCCTCAATGATTCATAAAGCATGATACCTACATCTGGACATATTACACTGGTCACTTCATTGAATTTTGATTTCAAAAATTGAAATATTTGACTCCTAAATTTGGATATAATCAATAAGTTAATCAAGTTGATTATATCCAAATCTAGGATTCAAAACAACAATGTTGAAAATAAATAAGCATGTAATTTTATCATTAAAAATGGATTGAATTAATGATGTAGATATTGGGCAACACAAAGACGTAGCACAGTTAACCAAATCCCTATTACCTCATCGAAATGAATTTCTAGATCTAGCAACAGTGTGGGCTAAAACATTCGCCTCTCGATTCACTATGCTAAACAAAACCAAAAAAAAAAAAGAACCCAACAATATTTACATCTATTGAATTAGTATTTTTTTACTATGAAGTTTTAATTTTTTTGAGGATTTATGTTAGATGCCATTTTTATTGGTTTCGAATGTTATGTTGTTGATTATATGTACAGAAAGAGTGTAAAGGAAAAGGTAATAAATAACGTTTAAAAAGAGTGTCATTTTTTCTGTCCTTAAATTTTTCAAACATATGTCATTTTTTCTTTCCAATCAAAAGTTGACAAGTGGCATTCAATGGCACGCATACATGCACGCACGCGTACACACACAAGTGTTAATCCTTACTTCAAGAACTGTATTAAGAAAGTAACCAACATCAGAAGCATCATAAGTCTTAATCTTAGCATCAGAATATAAAGATATACTAGAAGCTAAAGATCGCATCAGAGGATAAGAGACTGGATTAGAAGCTTATGTTAGCATCTGAAGATCAAGCTACATCAGAGGATGAAGATTAGATCAAAAGCTAGTTAGCGTCAAAAGCTCCAAGTCTTAGAAGATAGAAGAATTGCATCTAAGGGAAGTATCCTTTGATCATTAATTAATGAAGGACAAATTAAATGTGAGATATGTATTTCAAATTATTTGGACTTCAATCCCCATGCATAACGTGAGTCAACTTTTCATGCCTTGCATTTAATTCTGCAGTGCCAAAAGCTAGCTCACCTGAAAAGGATATGCAGATGCTGATAATAAGGAGAAAAAATCACTTTTTCTTCTCTATTTAAACAACCAGTACAAGTAGGATTGCCAAAATAACAAACTTAAATTAGAGGATATACTTAACCTTTCAACTTGGTTTTAACAAAGTTAAAGAGCCTTGATCATCACACTAAGCATGTCTTAATCCTCCTTTAAGTCTAACGACTCCAATCTTTAGTGATAATGGATGCAAATCTACAAGAGTCCAAGATTAACGGAAACCTTGGAAGCTTATATAAAGGAGTAAAGTTCCAGCAGAAAAACCTGATGAAGTTTTATCAATCTAAGAGCATTCAAGCTATCTCACAACTCTCAAACTTCATCTTCAAGTCTTAAAGCAATCTCTCAATTCTATACTCATTGTAATCGAGCTTTCACTGAAATAAAGTTTAGAAGCTAAACTTTTATTCATTCAAACTTATAAAAATACTTGCTTGTTTGTAAGTAAGTGTGTGGGAGTTTAGATACTAGTTGGAGGGTACTTGTAGTAGTTAATTTAAGCTCAAAGCCTAGATACAATTGGACAGAACTCTTGTATTGGTAAAGCTCTCAAGCTGTAGATTGTTGGACAGTACTTCAATCAGTATAGCAGCCTTATAGTGGTTTATTCTTCTCTCTTATTGAGAACAACTAGTGGATTAAATCTTGGACAACGACTCTAAGGACTGGATGTGGCAAATGCTAAACCAGTATAAAAATCTTGTGTTTGTGACCTTTTAACTCTGATCTTTATATACATCGCATTCACATTTATAAATTGTAAAATCAATCTTTAGAGACTATGCTAAATGATAGCTTCTGAGGAAACTCAATTAACTAAAGTTAATCTATCAAAAGTAACTTTAGAGGTAAAATTTGCAATAGCCTTCGAGTTAAGGGTATTACTTGAAAAAGAGTCATTCACTCCCCCTCTGACTTGTTTAATCACCCTATTTGGTCCAACAAGTGGTATCAGAGCAGTACTCTATCAAAGTCTCAAGACATGTATGTCTGGCTTGCCATTGCCGATGGACCATACATTCCTACATTGACTGTAGATGATGTGATATCCCCTAAACCTGAAAGTGCATATAATGACTCTGATATGAAGAAACTTCAAAGTTATCCTGCATCTATTAACTATCTTCTTTATGCATCAGATGCTGCAAAGTATAACAAAAATTTCAGGTTGCGAAAGCGCAAGGTTGATCTAGATGAAACTATAAGTGAGTTACGAAGGAACCGAGAAGGTCAAGGAATCCAAAATCAACCAAAATTTGCGCCACTATAAGCTATTCAAAATAGAGGAGAATGAATCCATATTCAGCATTAGCTCCAGGTTCATCAACATCATAAATGAACTAAAGAGGCTCGATAAATCGTTCTTAGAGGAAGAACAAGTCAAGAAGATCCTCAAGATCCTTACAAAAGATTGGCAAGCTAAGAAAACTGCCATAGAGGAAGCTCAAGATCTTACCACCTATAATATGATGAGCTCATCGAATCTCTCATTACTCATGAGATCTCAATGCAAAGCTTCCAGAAGAAGGATAAAGCTAAGGTTGAAGGAAAGAAAGCCATTATCCTCAAAGCTAAATATAAAGATGAAGGAGAATCAGAAGATGATGAAGAAATGGCCTTGCAGGCTAAAAAATTTTGAAAGTTCATGAGAAAAGGTGGGAAATTTCCACAGAAGTTTTAGAAGAGAGGAAGTTTTCCTCAGAAGCAAAATCCTCCGAATAAGGATTTTTTCAAAGGAAAACTCAAGATTGATGACTGGTAGAAGCATGATCATTCAAAGAACCTCGCCTATTTTGAATGCCATCAAGAGGGACACATCAAATCCAACTATCCCAAGCTGAGAAAAGATAAAGGGAAGAAGGCTATGATCGCAACAGTAAAGAAGAAACATCTCTAGAAACCTGAATGAGTGATGAGGAGATTGCACATATATGCTTCATGGTGGTTGATTATATGGCTCCCATCATTGAATCAGATAGTGATGCAAAAGGAGCTTCTTCCTCAAAGCAACCATCTAAAAGTAACTCATGCTTAAATGATGAGGTAAACTCTAGCCCTAAAATACCTAATGAATTTATGCATGTACTTATAGATGTCTACAAGATGGTCAAGAAGAATGAAAAGCATTTGAAAGTTCTTGAAGGGGATCTTGAAGACTTTGCAACTCATGATCGCTTAAGAAGCTACATAGTGAATGTCTTCTATAAAAGGCAGATTGAGCTCAAGACCGAACAAGAGAGAGTTTCTTCTGGTAGGAGTAAGTGTTATTGAAGTCAATAGAAGAGTTATGCTAGTAGATGGATATCTCTCAGGTAAGCTAACTCTTCTTGATGCTAGTAGACCTCAGAAGCCAGTTAAGGTTCCAAAACCTAGGCAACCTCAAAAGCAAGAGGCTCCGAGGAAAACTCATCCGAAGAGGCAAGTATAATCTTAGAGGATAAATTAACCTCAAGGTCATACCAGGTTCCAACCCCAAGGACAAGCTTTAAATCAAAAGTAGGTCATAAAATACGACTACTCAAATGAGGATAGTACATTAAGAAGTATGAACAATCTCCTACTATGTGATCTCTACCAAAGGTAACCTTCTAAAGTGCAAAGAAGAAAAAGAGTTCCTAAAGTAGAAAGATTTCAAGAACTATTTGATATATGTCCTCCTCCCAAATCGCAAAGGCAACAGAAGTTCAACATTCAATGTAACTTTTATGGAAAGAAGAATCATATGGTAGTAGTATACAGGTACATAAATGGATATTATGATGAATATAAATGGCCTAATTTAATTTTTAATGCACCAGAATCCAAGGGAAATTATGTTTGTAGTATCTAATCCTTTGCTTTTACATGTTAGCCTTAAATCCATGGAAGGTCAAACATTATGGTACGTTGATAGTCATGTTCAAGGCATAAAATAGGATATGAAAACTCATTCATTTCTCTGGATCAAAAGAAGTGTGGAAGTATGAGCTTTGGTTACAATCAAAATGGAAAGATGCTCAATTACTGAATTTAAGATAAATCAAATTCTTCTCTTTTCACCTAGAATGAATAATGTCTATATGATAGATATAAATTACAAATTAAAGAAATATATATGCTTAGTGTCAAAGAAGAAGAGCCCTGGCTATGACACAAAAGATTGGGACATGTAAACATGAACCTTTTGTCCAAATTAGCCAAACAAAACTTTTTAAAGGTTTGCCAAGTCTAAACTTTGAAAAGGATCACTTGTGTAATGCATGTCAATATGGAAAACAGTTCAAAAAGAGTTTTAAATCTAAACAAGACTTTTCATCAAAAAGAGTTCTTAAACTTGTACATGTAGATATTTTTGGCGTTGTTCAACTTGTGAGTATGGGTGGACACAGATATGCCATGGTAATAGTAGATGACTATTCTAGGTTGTTGGTCTGCTTTAGCTTTAGTAATTGTGCATAGGGAAGTGAATCTACATTTACTTGGTACTTTATCGATTTAAAAATTTAAGCCAAGTTGTTTTCAGATGTGTGTTAAGTGACTTATGCTGAGTGCACTTTTTATTCTAAAAATTGTAAACTACTCAACTTTGTTGACTTAGTTTACCTTCAAGCTATGCTGAGTAATCTTACTCAACTTAGATTGCTTTTCAATCAATTATATGAAAATGAGAGATGATGTATTGAGCACAAACACTTATAAAGCTATAAACAAAGATAAGGAAAGTGTACACCTGAGATTTATCCTAGTTCAACCCCGAGCCTTCCTCCAATCTGCTGATTACTTTTCTAGCTCTAATCCAATATTGATTCCTTTCCTTCAATAAGCAGAGAAACCTTTACAGTGGGTAGACACTTACAGAAAATACCCTCCTTTCTAGCTACCTCTCAATACTCAATTTAGGTACCCTTCCTAAACTGACACATAGATTTAGATAAAAGTTTGTGAACAAAGGATTTTAACTTATAAAAAAGCGTTGCATCCTTTACAATGTTTAAAGATTCACTAAGATTTAAATCTATCTAGTTTCTCTCTAACAAAAAGATGTAAAACTAAGTTGCTTGCTTTTGATTGCTTGAGTTGGAATTTCTAAATGCTGTGATTGCTTTAACAAAGGTTCAGCTCTAAAGAATTTCGAGGTGATTCACCTAGTTTGAACATCTGCACCAGTCTTTATTTATAGTTGTAGATGTTGGAAATAGTCATTGCAAACTTTGTATCCTAACTTATTCTTCAAAATCTCTTCTCTTCACGGTTTTTGAATTTTCCAGTTTGAAATAGATTCTAGGAGGTTTAGAGATAATGATTTTGAACATTGAAGTGCAAGATTAAACTGTTAATCCTTGATTCACCAAAAACTCGTTTCTTCAAGAAAATCCGTTTTGAGAGAGGAGCGTGCGAGATGCAACGTGAAACTTATGGTAGGTTGATTTTCTAATGTTGCAGAGTTACGTGTTCGCAAGGTTTCGACTTTAATAACTCCTAGGATTTTTTATTTAATAATGAAGCAAAAAACCTTATCTCCCACTTTCCTATCGATAAGATATAAGTTTAAAATACGAACAGGTGTTCTCAGTACTGCTTATCTAAATAGAAAAATGGTAACCACTGCAAGTATACAGTTACGATGTAGTCTTAAAAGATATTGATCCCACAGGGAAGGACTAGCTCTAAAGATTAACAAGAAAAATGGAATAAAGAAAATAAAATATTTTTGGATTTTAGTTGGGAGGATTAGAATGAAGAATGGATAGATATATGTATGGAAGACTAGAGATTCTAAATATATA
>CATIWQ010365471.1:0-13454 GCA_949673415.1 Euphorbia schlechtendalii
TATATGATAAGAGGTATTGACAACACCTACAGTTTATGTGAACAAGTTTTTGGCATTATTATTGGTATAATTCTTTCAAAACAAGTGTAGCCAAGTCTTGTGATTAAGTTATTAAACTTATCAGTAGAAAAGTGGCGAACACCTAACAGCCTTCTAGATCTATCTTAGTAGATCTTTATATCAAGCATAAAAGCTGCTTCTCCAAGGTCTTTCATGGAGAACTTCTTTGAAAACCATGAATTCATTATCAGAAGAAAAGGAACATCATTTCCTATTAGCAATATGTCATCGACATATTATACAAGGAAAACAACCGCACTCCTACTAGCCTTCTTATATACATGGGGCTCATTAGAGTTTAATACAAAACCAATTTCTTGAATTGTCTCGTCAAACCTAATATTCTAACTCCTTGATGCTTGCTTAAATCCATAAATGGAATTCTGCAACTTGCATACCTTTAATCCATCCTTGGATGTAAAACCTTCGAGTTGTGCCATATACACATCCCTATCTAGATTCCCATTAAGGAATGCTATTTTCACATCTATCTGTCAAATCTCATAATCGTAACGAGCGGCGATGGTAAGGAGTATTGATAGACTTTAGCATGGCTACCGTTGAAAAGGTTTCATCGTAGTCAATGCCTTCTTTTTTTACTGTAACCTTTTGCAACCAACCTTACTTTATAAGTAATTACATTACCGTCCATGTTAGTTTTCTTCTTGAAAACCCACTTAGATCCTATGAGATTATTCCCACTTAGAGCATCAAGTTCCAAACTTGATTTTTATACATGGAGTACATCTCTTACCTCATGGAAGCAAACCATTTGTCAGACTTTGAGCCTTCCATTGCCTCCTTGTATGTCTTGGGCTCATCATCTTCCATAAGGAAGAGATGTTTATCATCAGTAATGAGAAACCTGTATTACTTGGGAGCGATTGGAGCCTGACCTGACCTACGTAATGTCGGTGTTATAATAGGTTGTTACATGCTTACACTTTCTTGTGTAACAGGGTAGGAACAATCAGTTGATTATCTGTTTGATCTTCTTGAGTTCCTAACTCAAGATTTCTCCCACTAGCTTTCGCATGTATTTTCTCCTTCTCAAGGAATTGAGCATTTCTAAAAACAAGGAATTTTTATTCCTTGGGATCATAAAAGGTATACCCCATAGTCTCCTTAGGGTAACTTATAAACAGACACCTTTCAGACTTAGTACCTAGCTTATCTGAACTTGTTCTCTTTACATAAGCAGGACATCCTCAAACTCTTAGGTGAGAAAGAGCTGGTTTATTACCATACCACAATTTGTATGGTGTTCGATCAACTAAGTTCGAAGGTACTCTATTTAGAATATAAACTATGCTCTCAAGTACGTAACCCCAAAAGGATATGCTGAGTTTTGATTAGCTCATCATGGACCGAACCATATTGAGTAGGGTTCGATTCCTCCTTTTTGACACTCCATTGTATTGGGGTGTATAGGGAGGTGTCCACTGGGATAAAATACCATTATCCCTAAGATAATCCTAAAACTCATTGCTTAGGTATTCACCGCCTTGATCAGATTGAAGGGTCTTGATACTTTTCTAAGCTATTTCTCAACTTCGGTTCTGAACTCTTTAAATTTCTCAAAACTTTCAGACTTATGCCTCATAAGGTACAGATAACCATATGGCAAGTAATCCTCGATAAAGGTTATGAAGTTGACGAAACCCTCGTGTGTCTTAACACTCATTGGACCACATACATCGGAATGTATTATTTCCAAGGTACTAGTGGCACGCTAACCCTTTCCTTTAAAAGGTTTCTTAGTCATCTTCCCCTTTAAACAAGGTTTGCACACCCCATAGGATTCCCTCCATTGGGCCCAAGTCACCACATTTGTGTAACTTAGTTAAGCGAGTCTCATTTATTTGGCCTAGACAACAATGCCATAAGTATGAAGATTTCTCATTATCCAATCTCGATTTCTTAACAATGTTCATATTTACAATTGCAGTTTTAGTATCTTGAACATAAATGCCATCAGCAAATATTCCACAAGCATAAAGAACATTAGCACGTCGAATTTGATAATTATTATTAGAGAACAAAATTTCAAATACCGCTGTTGCTGAATGCACAATAGAAATAATATTTTGATTAGGAATATAATAGCAATTGTTCAAAACAAAAACTAGGTCACTAGGCAACCAAAGGCTATATGTCCCTACAGCTGTTGTAGTAACTCGTGCTCCATTTCCAACTCTTAGGTCCATTTCTCTCTTTGCAAGCGTTTTACTATTCTGTAATCACTACACAATACTAATATGAGTACCACAACCAGTATCCAATACCCAAGTAGACTAATAGGGAACAATAGAGAAACTCTCTAGTATGAACATACCTGAAAGATAGATGCCTCACTTGGCTTCTTCTTCACTTGTTCAAATATCTGAACCTTGCAATCATTCTTCCACTGGCCGGCCTTGCCAGATCGGAAGCATACATTTGCAATTCCTTTCTTACTTTTCATCTTCTTACCGATTTTCTTCTTGGCACTCAAACCCTTTCTAAAACGGGATCCACCCTTTGAAGGTTTAGTTTTCTCAACTAGAAGTAAAACATTTGGATCCTTTCGAATCTTAGGCTATAACATTTTCAGTATGTTGACCAACTTAGGCAGTGTGGCATCGACCTTGTTCAAATAATAATTAGTTACAAATTGTGAATAAATATCAATTAATGATGCAAGAATTAGAGCCACTCATAATTTTTGATCCATCACAAAACCCAATCGAGTTAGCTTCTCTATATAACCCAATAGTTTAAGAGCATGTGCTGAAGTGCCAGCCTGCATCTTCATTCTGAATAAGAGTTTTAATGTATCAAATCTCTCGGAACTAGCCTACTCTGAGAAGAGATCATGAAGATGGAGAATCATGGTATCAAGTTCCAAGCTCTCATGTTGTTTCTGAAGCTCATAATTCATGGTTACCAGCATTATACATGCTATTGTTTCACGATCCTTCCTATGCTTCTCCAATACCTCATATTCATTGGCATTAGTTTCAACATCAGGCACATCAGGGAGGGGCTCATCTAAAACATAAGCCATCATTTCGGATTTGAGGACTATCTTCACTGCCCTGAACCAATCAGTAAAGTTTGAACCATCTAGTTTATTATCAAGAATTAAGCGAAGATTTATGTTCAGATTCATTGTTCAACCTAGATATAAGATCGAATTTGTTTAGACATTAGTATATGTACATGCATTTAATATAAGGTCTTTAATTAAATACATAATTCCTACTATTTTCTCGACATTCAAATAGCCCCTTCTATTTAAATTCTAGAAATTTGGTCCAACCAATTTTCCTTAGTAAGTAGCATCCATAGCCATTCATTATGACCCCCGCTATAGCAGGTCAAACCATAACAAGATAACCATGGTTGGCACCCGTCCATTTGCATCTTATGCAATTGCTAATCCATTTGAGTTCTCTTTCTCAAGATGTGCGTACCCAATTGTACGACTCCTCAAATGTGTCTCCAATCTGGCATTAGCTCCAATGATGTGGACAACTAACCCACTTTGGCTAAGACATTAACCCCATCTATTCCCATGACCAAACGCATGTTAAGGGAAAGCATGTTGTACATGTCTTTACATTAGTTAATAAGATTCGTATCACGACTTATGATGGGAAGATAATCTACCACCTTAATATTGTTGTAGGGATTTTATTGGTGCCGCTAATCTCGCCCTAGTCTAGGTCTTATACGATGCATATAATTATGATAATAATAATTTTGGGCTATTTGAAATTATTAACTCTAAGGGAACATGCTCAAGACTAGTACATCATAATAATTCCATTACGCCAAGACTCCACATAGCATGCAAAACAAACAAGATCCATGTTTAAAATCTTACACCTATGTTTATAAGTTTTAATTTAAAAACTTAAACCACATTTGTAAAACCATATGCGGAATCCAATTCCCATACTAGAAATCAACTAAGTCATAAAAATCCCTTGGGTACACTTGAACCTAATATCGATTGAGATTTCCAGGTAGGATAGGCCACCTTAAAGTAAATGAGCATCTAAGTCCAATCCTTGCCAAAATAACCACGGGCACTTCGATTCGTTGTACCACGGACAATTATGATTTAAAGATTTCATTCTTTAATTAAGGGAAGTACAGGATGACCCTCAATTTAAAGCATTTACACGTGTGGTAAAACATTGCTAATTTATATGATAATCACCTAAACTAAGTCTGAGCAAAACCTTAATCTAGTTATCACATCATTTTCTATAACGAGAATTGAAACCTTAGTCATGCATAGCATACTTTAATCAATTCATAGAAAATATCATTTCAACATATTATAATCAATCATGCATAGCATAAGTCAGGCTCTAATACCACTACTGGTTAATCAAGACAGTAATCCAACATACAACATTGCAAGGAGGAATTTCAAAACTTAAAATTAACCTAGAAGATCTCCTAAGCATGCAATGACTGATATAATCTAAGTTGAAACGTTCTATAGATACTAATAGATTTATAAAACTTATAAAAAAAACCTATCATCTAAGTTGAGAACATTACCATTAGATGTGTTCTTCTCTTTCTCTTTAGATGCGGCGTTACCTTAGAGGAATTCAGCAGAACTCCATTAGCACTAGCCTCTAAACTAGGATACCCTCTACAATTGATCCACACGGATCTTCACCAACTAAAACCTCCGATGAGGTAGAACCTGTTGGTGAACAACAGCTACCAGACCGCTCGAAGACCAACCCTCTTTAAAAGGCTCTATCTATTTTGAAGTGAGCCTTCTCAGTTAATATTTTGAATTCTTCGTCACTTAGAGAAACGCGTGGAGGATCTCACAAAAACTCACAATAAAAAGATGTGGAACTCAGAGAGAAAGGCTTGGCTAAAGTGTGGAATAATGAGGAGAGGGGAGGCCTATTTATAGGGAATGGGGGAGTTGTAAACTCCACCATAAAAATAATGTGGGATGGGAATTTTCCCATCCCATAAACCAGGTCAGCCACGAGGATCCCTAGGACCCGCGGGCTAACCCGTGCGCTACCTCCACAAGGCAAGCCCTAAAGGGCTAGCCTTGTACTACAAGCTTGGGCTTGCATGCCTTCCCACAAGCCCAAGCTTGCAGGCGCGGGCCTGCACACTAGCATGACCGTAGCCCACTAATGCGCGGGAGCTTACCTCGTGCGTTAACGGCATATGAGCTTTTCAGCTTGCGGGGCAGCTGTACACGCCCCACTCTGAACATCCCATGTTGGTTTGGGGCCCACTCGTAACGGAAAAATTCCCTTGCTCCACTCTGAGCAATTTTTCCTATTTTCTCTTTTATTCCCTTTAATTATTAATTTGGTCCAACCAATTAATAATTTTTCGAACTAATTCGACAAATAAATATTCTCAGCATAGACCCAGTCTATAGGTTCTTTACTTAGTCCGGTAAAGACCTTAAGTGTGTGTACTTATAGGATCCCAAAGTATAGAGCCACTAGAGGTTAACCAAAACTTGGCTTCCCATCCAGGAACCTTTAGGCTTAGTGTTCCAGATCAATATCGAACCCTGATAACTCTAGATGATCAAATGGGCTTTCTAACAAAGGCGTATGATCCCCTGATAATCGAAACATCACGTACTTGTGACTTGATCCTATTTTGCAATAGTAACCAATACAATACACTCCATTCATCAGGTTAAGTACATTTAATTTATTGAGCTTGGATTAAGTGTTAGCTCATGTAATAGCCGTAGCTATCTTGGAATTAGACTTATTTACGAAGAACACCACTCGCCATAATGTATCAAGATTGACTAGAAACCCGTTCTATCAATCTTATACTCTGATCAGGGGTTTATGAGTGTGTCTCTTCAATAAGAGGCCCTAAGGTACATCTCCCACTATATCACTATATTAGGAGTGATGGATCTCATCTTGACTACTCGGCTTTCCAACATGTGATCATCACTATACCCGTAATCACCCGTATCATTAGGGTCTGAATAAGTATAACCCAAAGAATAGCAACTCCCACATAAGGTAACTAGTATCTCAGGTCTGAGGATACTTGTACTACTACTGCAATAAGACACGACACCAACACATGGATATAGTTATTTCTAAGTGTTTGTCTTATAGCGGTCTCTAATGTATTACCCGAAACATTCATGTGCTAACTCAAGGTACCACCTTCAGCTCTTCAGATCGGCTGCTCAGAACTAATCCAAGGAGTAAGCCTACACATGCTAGTCTGTTCGTTTCATTGATTTCAAGTCTCAATGAAACTATGACTATGGATATTTAGACTATTTATAGTATTACTTATGTGCAGTTCTCGCACTACATAGTTCCCACTATATCCTCACACTTTTACGCTATGAAGTAGTCATGGACTTTGTCTTATCAATGCGTATATGTATAATACATATATATGATACCAGCGAGGTTTATAAATAAATTAAAAGCACTGATAACAACAAAGATGCCTTAATTATTATTAATAATAATCTGAAACTACTTGTACATTATAACTAATTAAGATATATTGCCTAATTGCCTCTAGATCATACATCATGTCTAACAGCTTATACAACTAGCCGATAGAACCGTTAGGTATCCTAGAGGGGTTGTTGAAGATGTTTTAGTAAAAGTTGAGAAATTTATATTGCCTGTTGATTTTGTTGTGATGGATATGGAAGAAGATTTGCATGTGCCAACAATTTTAGGCAGACTTTTTCTTACTACTTGTCATGCATTGATAGATGTAAATGATGGTAAGCTTATCTTGAAAATACATGATGAAGAAGTAGTTTATAAAATGAATGAAGCTATAAAGCAACCTACTTCTTTTAATGATCAATGTTATTTTATCTGATTTACAAATGGACTCTCTTGTTTTGCAAGAACTTGAGAGGAGTAATCTGGACAACCTTGATGAACTCAAAAATCTTTTCATGCTTCAAATTATGTCAATTTTGCCCTCAAAATGTCCTTGAATTTGTTCAGCTTTAAGATTGCTGCAAGAGTCTTTTTTATAGAGAAGCTTGAAGCAACCATTGATTGCTTTCTTATGGTAAAAACCCTAACCTGAAATATCTTTTCTTGACCTACGAAACCTCTAACCTACATTACAACTCATTTTAAAGACCTATTTGATTATGTGTTGTGATTGACAAAGTGGTGGAGATGAGACAAATTCTCAAGCCTATAGATTAAAGGTTGATGTGCTTAGCCGATGAGCAAATCTCTTGCATTTTGACCTAAACACTTGAGAGAATTGAGTGAACTCCCTTGTGAGGCACATAAATTGCATTGATGCCATGTTATTGACTAATTTACTCTAAGTTACTTGTCTTAAATTTCTTTTATGCTACGTTAACTTGCTAATGTGGTTTCAATCATCTAATGTCTTAAGATTTGCATCCTTTTTGAACTTCTTTGTCATGACCTGTTTTCAGTTTTCTTTGTCTTTTTTTAAAAGCTTTTTCACACATATCTTTTCTTCTTTTCATGTGATATTGCTTGGGGATAAGTAACGTCTAAGTATGGTATCCTAATAAGTGGAAAAAGCACCATAAAAATATAAGTATTTTGGCTTTGGAATTATTTAATTTGGAGTTAA
Source organism: Euphorbia schlechtendalii (assembly GCA_949673415.1). NCBI lineage: Eukaryota > Viridiplantae > Streptophyta > Magnoliopsida > Malpighiales > Euphorbiaceae > Euphorbia > Euphorbia schlechtendalii. The sequence continues at coordinate 7,675 of CATIWQ010365471.1, forward strand.
ATTGTAGAAATTATGAGCATTTAAATCAGTTTTGTAGGTTGTTGGAAATTACAATAAGGTTGCTGCAGATTTCCAAATTTGGGTGTGAAAAGTATGTTGAGTAAGGCTCCTGACGTGTCGAGCTGCAATTAGACCTTTGTTGGGACATTTCTTAGAGGGAAAGGAAATATTTTGGAGGGAAAACTTTATCTTTGGCGCTTCCACTTACCCCTTACTTGGCCATCGAGTAGCAATCTAATGGCCCTAGATATTTTGTAATATTATCGTTGAACCCAAGTTAATAGTACTTCATAGTACTTACAACATTTTGGAAATAACAAACTGACCAGGATAGTGCAATTAGTTGAGTACTAAGTATACTCTTAATTAATGAAGTTTACTTGAGTGTGTTTAAGGGAAAACAACTCAGTTTATTGAGTAATTAATTAAGTTACTACTTAGAGTAAGAAAAGTTAAGTTTAGCTTAGTATTACATAGTTTATAAGATACTTACTTAGCTGTGCTGAGTTAGCTTTTTGTGAGAAAAGCTGTATATCTTTAAAGCTTAGGGAAATAAATGACACATGTGCTACTAATGAACTCTATGAGAAATGGAATATTCTTTTGATGCTTTTCAGGAGAAAAGGAGCTGAAATTAAAGAAAATATTTCAACAAAGAAAAGGTGTCAGTACGGAATGTTGGAGATTCCTCACTAAAGTCCAAGACAAAAGGAATCCTCAGACATACGCCACTTCTCAATGTATCCGCGTAACTCTGCAATGTCAACAAGTCAACCATTCATAGAATTCCACGTCGCATCTCACGTACCTCTTCATCAAACCGGATTGCTTGAAGATAAGCGAGTTTTTGACACTTTGGATTTACGGATTAATCTTGTGCTTCAATGTTCAAAATCTTTGTCTCTAAACGTCTTTGAATTTATCTCCAACTGGAAAATTCAAAAGATTTGAAGAGAAGTGATATTGAAGAACTGTCAAGAAGAGAAGTTTACAATGTCCAATTTCAAGACCTTCAACTATAAATAGAATACTGGAGCAAACATTCAAACTTGGTGAATCACCATGAATTTCTCTAATAGCTGAAACTCTATTCAAATACTCCCAGCTTCAAAAAATTCCAATTCAAGCAATCAGCAAACATTCATTATCAAAATCTATTTGTAATAGAGAGAATAGCACTTAAGATTTAACATTGTAAAGGAATCGAAGTTTCTATAAGTTGAATTCCCCTGTTTGCATCTTTTTGATAAATCTGAGTGTCAGTTTAGGAAGGGTACCTAAACTGAGTTTGATAGGTAGTTATAAAGGAGGGCACATTCTGTAATTATTCCTACCCGCTATAAAGGCTCTTCCACCTAAGGAAGGAACAAATCCCTAGTGGATTAAAGCTCGAAAAGGAAATGGGGACTAGAGGTAGGCTAGAGACTGAACTAGGATAAAATCTAAGGTGTAAAAATTCTAAACTTATTTGTTTTCTTTTATCGCTTTGATCTCATTCATCATTCTATCTATTTAACTTGTTTTGCTTGAAAAACCAATCCGAGCTGAGTAGAGTACCCAGCAGTGATTAAAGATAAACTGTACCAGCAAAGTTGAGCATGTTATTGTTTTTAGACCCAGCTCAGCACGTTAAACTCAGCATGCAACTAAAAACTTAACTTAGTAAAACATTTCTACAAAGATAAAAAAGAAACCAAAAACTACATTCACCCCCCCCCCCTCTAATGTTTATTTAAGCCTTTTAAGTCAACAATTATATTAGAACCACTTGACAACTTGCTTAAGGCTTAAGGACTAGGGTAAATAAGCCTTCATTTTGTGTTTGAGAGCAGCTTTAGCTCTTGTTTGTAAGTACTTTTTATTGGTTAATCAAACAGTAATTGAATATGCAAATGTTGCAAGGTGGAATTTAAATACTTCAAATTAACCTAAGGATCTCCTAAGTATGACATGATTGATATAATCTAGGTTAAAATATTCCATAGATGCTTTTAGGTTCATAAAGCTTATAAAAGAAACCTAGCATCTAAGTTTAGAGTATTACCAGTTGATGCGTGCTTTCTATCTTTTGGTGATAGTGTTCCCTTAGAGCAATTTGGTAGAACTTTGTTAGTACGAGCTTCCAAACTAGGAGAGCCTCTATGATTGATACACACGAATCTTCACCGACCAAAATCTCATTGAGGAAGAATCCGTTAGTAGACAACAACTGCTAGACCGCTCAAAGACCAACCTGAAAATATAAACTGAGAAGGCTCACTTCAAATAGAAAGAGCCTTCAAAAGAATTTTTCATTGTTTGGAGAAACTCGAGAAGGATCTTGCACAACGAACGAAGAAAGAGATGTCAAACTCAGAGAGAAAAGGTTGAGTTGAAGTATATAGAAAAGGGGATTGGGAACCACTATTTATAGTGAGAGGTGAGTTTTGAGGGGAGTTCAAAAATCCCCTTAATTAATAATGCGGGATGGGATAAATACATCCCACCTGCAGTTTGGCACACAGAACCGGACCTCCGCGGACAACCTGCTTATGTGAGCTATGTGGTGGCTTGCAAGGCATGCCCTAATGGACTTGGCTTGCCCCGCAAGTCGAGCTTGCGGGCTATCCCTGCCTGCAAGCTTGGCTTATGGGCCACTAGAGGGCCTGCTACCCGCTAACACATGCGAGCCTAGCCGGCACGCTAGCGACCCACGAGCTTCTTAGCTAGAGGGGCAACCGCGCAAGCCCCACTTCAAACAACCCATGTTCATTTCGGGCCCACTCGCAAAAAATTCCCTTGCTTCACTCAGTGCATTTTTCCCAAATTTCTCCTTATTCCCTTTAATTATTAATTCGGTCCAACCAATTAATGATTCTTCTAACAAATTCGACAACTTATATTTTCGGCATATACCCAATCTATAGGTTGTTTACTTAGTCCGACAAAGACCCAAAGTGTGTAACCTCATAGGATCCCAAAGTATTAAGCCTTAAGAGGTTAACTTAAACTTGGCTTCCCATCTGGGAACCATTAGACTCAGTGTTCCAAATTGATATGGAACCCGATGGCTCTAGACGATCAAATGGGCTTTCTATCAAAGGCGTATGATCCTGGATAATTGGAATGTCACGTACTTGTGACTTGATCTAGTTCTGCAATAGTAACCAATACAATACACTCCTTCCATCAGGTTAAGTACCGTCCAGTGTATTGAGCTCGGATTAAGTGTTAGCTCATGTAATAGCCATAGCTATCTTGGAATTAGACTTGTTCACGAAGAACACCACTTGGTCATTAAGTATCAAGATTGACTAGAAGCCTGTTATATCAATCTTATACTTTGATTAGAGGTTTATGAGTGTATCACTTCAACAGGGGGCCCTAAGGTGCATCTACCATTATATCACTATATCAGGAGTGATGGATCCCATCATGACTACTCGATTTACCAACATGTGATCATCATTATACCCGTAATCATCATGTCATCCTGATCTCCAGGGTATGAATAAGTATGATCCAAAGTATAGCAACTCCTATACAAGGTAACCAGTATCTTAGGTCTAAGGATAATTGGATGGCTACTGCAATAAGACATAACACCAACACATGGATATAATTATTTCCAAGTGTCTGTCTTATAGCGGTCTCTAATGTATTACCTGAATACATCCATATGTTAACTCAAGGTACCACCTTTAGCTTGTGAGATTGGCTGCTTGGATCTAATCCAAGGAGTAAAAGCCTACACATGCTAGTTTGTCCATTCCATTGATGTCCAGACTCAATGAAAATATAACTATGGATATTTAGACTATTCATAGTAACATGTATGTGCAGTTCTCACACCACATAGCTCCATTATGTCCTCACACTTTTACGCTATCAAGTAGTCATGGACTTTGTCTCATCAATGCACATATACATATTTAATATTATACATATATGATACCATCGAGATACATAAATAAATAGAAACAAAGATGCCTTAATTATTATTGTTAATAATAATTCAACACGGTTTGTACATTATAACTAATAAAGATATATCACCCTAATTTCCTCTAGGGCTTACATCATGCCCAACAATCTCCCACTTGCACTAGACCCAAATGCCCATGTGCCTCATGCCACACTCGTTAACATGATGGTCATGTTTAACTTGAGTCAATGGCTTAGTTAGCCCATCCGCTAGATTATGATTCGTTGGGATGTATTCTAAGTCTATATCTTTCTTGGCTATATCTCCTAAATGAGATGGTACTTTCTAAGTACATGTCCATTTTTCTGACGAGATCGTGGTTCCTTTGCTTGAGCAATAGCCCCGTTGTTATCGCAATAAACCGCTATTGGATTTAGATTCCCTGGTTGAATCGGAAGTCATATCCTATTTGAAACTCTTCCAAACAACTGCCCCTATGTTTAGCATAACCACATAACCTGACTGGGATTTATAATCATCCCTGTCAAACTGAAAACTCGCGTTGCTATATCCCTTCAAAATGAGATCACCTTCTCCATATACTAAAAACATATCCTTAGTCCTATATAAGTACTTAAGAATAGTTTTAATGGCCATCCAGTACTTCTCACTTGGGTCAGATTGAAATCTGCTCATGACGCTTAATGTATGTGAGACATTAGGTCGAGTACATACCATAGCATACATGATGAACCCAATCGCTGAGGCATAGGGTATCCCATTCATGCGTAGTCTTTTCTCTTATATTCTCGGACACTCAGATTTAGAAAGGTTAATCCCATGAGACATTGGGAGATAACCCTTTCTTAACTTCTTAAGGTTAAATCTAGTTAAAATCTTGTCTATGTATGTGCTTTATTAAAAACCTAACAGCCTTTTGGATCTATCTCGGTAAATTTTTATACCAAGTATAAAAGTTGATTCTCCAAGGTCTTTCATGGAGAATTTCTTTGACAACCATGACTTAGCTGTTTGAAGAAAAGGAATATTGTTTCCTATCAATAATATGTCATCAACATATAATACAAGGAAAATCATCGCAGTCCCATCAGCCTTCTTATATACACAGGGCTCATTAGTGTTTGACACAAAATCGATTTCTTGGATTGTCTAATCAAACCTAATATTCTGACTCCTCGATGCTTACTTAAGTCCATAAATGGAATTGTGCAACTTGCATACCTTAGGGCCATCTTTGGATGTAAAATCCTCGGGTTGTGCCATATACACATCCCTGTCCAGAAACCCATTAAAGAATGTTGTCTTCACATCCATCTACCAAATCTCATAATCGTAATGAGCAACGATGGTAAGGAGTATCCTGGTAAACTTTAGCATGGCCACCGGTGAAAAGGTCTCATCATAGTCAATGCCTTCTTTTTTACTATACCCTTTTGCAACATGGCTTGCTTTATAGGTAATTATGTTACCTTCCATGTCTATTTTCTTCTTGAAAGCTGTTCGCCACTTTTCTACTGATAAGTTTAATAAATTTTTCGCAAAGAGTTTGGCTATATATTAATGGTGCCAAAAACTTATTCACGTAAAGTATAGGTGTTGTCAATACCTCTTATCAAATAGAAAAATGATGATAACTACAAGTATACAGTTGCGATGTAGTCTTAAAAAATATCGATCCCACAGGGAAGGACTAGCTCTAAAGATCAACAAGGAGGATAAAAGAAAGAAAATAAAATATATTGATATTTTGGATAGGAGGGTTAGAATGAAGAATGAGTTAATATAGATATGAAAGATTAGAGAATCTAAATATATAGATTTTCCCTATGAAATAAGGATAGCAGAGAAAACATGC
>CATIWQ010365478.1:0-19328 GCA_949673415.1 Euphorbia schlechtendalii
AGTAGAAGTAAGAACTTCTTAAGAGAGAAAAGAAGAAAAAAATAAGAGTGAGTTGTAGTGTTGTATTTGAGTGAGTGTGTTCTTGTAATATTTTCCTTGAGTTTAATCAAAGTTGTTCTCTTGAGTGTTATATTTCCAACACTGGAATGGGCGGTGCCAAAATTTCTTTGTTGGAGGCAAAATTTGCTAAAAAATTAATAACCGACATAAAATTTCATGCCCTTAAAAATAATCTCTTATAAGCAAACATAATTCTAACCAATAAGCTTAAAATATAAATATCAAAAGTTAATCAATCCAAATTATCAACATTAATTTCTCGCAATATTCTCGAGTATTTAACATTTCAACTACATGCAGTATAAAGGAATCCAAAGCAAACAACTTAACACTTGTAAAAATTAAAGTATGATATGGTGTCAAATTTAAATACAATTTACATAAAAATTACATTTGTTAATGAAACAAAACACACACAGCTCATACTAGAAGAAAATGTAAAAGGAGAATTAGATCTAAGGGGGACTCTCATATTTAGACAAAAGAGGACCAACATAATCCTGCTCATCATCATCATCATTGATTTCTTTATCAAAATGGTTTGATTTCCTCAGAAATTGAGTCTTTAATTTCAAAATTGCTTAATGGCTAATAAAACAAGAGAGTTTAAACATGCTTTATTTAGGATTTTGAATAAAAGTATTTAAATAAGGGATTTCAATCAGATTAACGATTTCATTTTACAGTTTCAATCATTAAGCCAAATCACGATTTAAAATTTAAAATCAAACAAATATGGATTTAAATCAAATTAGGGATTGAACAATTGAACTTTTTAATTGAAAAACTCACAAGTTCACGTTAATGTCATTGATGCAGATTGCACTACAGCCTACAGCAGGGACGACACTTCGGAGATGAGAAGGAAGAATAAACGAAACAGCATCCCAACTCAGGCAGCAGCGGCTCTCCGATCTGTTCCCACTCCAAAATTACACGTAGTTAATTTTTTCAAAACAGGAACCAAACTACACTTTTTCTCTGTTTCTCATTCAAAAAATAAAACGACATCATTTAGCATACATTTTTATAACGAAATGAATAGATTTAGGGAAAATTTCCATCATCTTCCTCATTGATGTTCTAAGCCAAAGCTGCTGCATTTTTGCATGGGCGGCAAACTAAGCACGACAACCCTATATCCATGGTGTTTCCGGTGGCTGGGTGGGCAACTGCCACCAAAAGCCCCCCTTTTAGTGCCGCTTCTAAGCCAAGACTCAGTTACACTTGAGGACAAGTGTTGGAGATGTTGAGTTATTCCTTCATATGTGTGTGACAATCCTCTTCTCTTGAGGTGCCTATAACGGTGAGTTAGGACATTTGACATGACATACATGGAGTCTATATTCCTTTATTTATGAATCTATACGATTACTTTGTTTTTTACAATATAACTATAACAATATCCATTTTTACAAATGGTGATTAAGAGTAAAGTAATTTTTATTATGGGAAGAAATGAGAAAAATTATTCACCATAAATTGCTCCATGGTTTAACATCTGCTTATATTTTTCTTTGATACTGTTGTTTGCCGATAATTTTTGTAATTATTGCAACATTTAAATCTATTGTTGAATGTGAAAAGAAAAAACAAAAGTGTTTAAGAAGTTTCCGTAGTTTTAAACTTTAAACACATATGTTGGCGCTTTAAATGTTTCCATTTTAAATTATTATTAATTGTTTTGAATTATATTTCAAATTTAAGGAAATTTGTTAGTTTGAGATTTCTATTAGTAATCTGTGGAAAAGGTTGCTATATAATGTACTCTTACCACTATGAACTTTTAAATATATTAAATACTCCCTTAAATTTGTTTAAAATGTCACAGTTTGCTCCCTCTTAATATCACTTGTTAGCTTCTGGTTGGAGAGAAAAAATTAGAAAAATGACATATTTGAAAAATCAAACAATTAGAAAATGACACGTGGCGATGATTGTTAAAGTGACTCGTTTTAAACAAATATAGAGCACTATCTGTCACATTTCAAAATTTAGGGTGATAACAAACCATTTTGAAAAAGTTCAGGGTTTGTAGATTCATTAAGCCATATATTTGTTTGAGTGACTTTTCTAATAAACAGTTAATGTTATGGTAAAATTATAAACTTTTTTAATTTAAAATACATAAAGGATAATTTCTTAATTATAACATTGATCACAAACTATTACTCAATTATAGTATAATTTGAAAAGTTACTATTTTAATACTTATTTCAGGCATTATTAATTTATTTATCTTATGCAAATAATTTATATATTATTAGATGTAAATAAAAATAGTTAATTTTTTTATAATACAAAGATGAGTGTGGCAATAATTTTTCACTATGAACTGAAGCAGAGTGAAAAGAATAGGTTATACTTATTTATGTTTTGACTTAAATGACAATATGTGGTAATTTTGAAAAAGCCTACTAGCCAGTTCGCTATGAATTTGGCTCTAAACATCTTTTTTTGTTGTTTGAACTTTTAAAATAAATTCAAATAAATAATTTCATGAACTTGCATGTAGAAGGCATAAATCAGTTTGCTATCTCAATGACATATGTCGGTTTTTTGTTGAGCAAATTTAGAAAAATGATATCTTTGAAAAATCAAAATCAGAGATGAATACACGACATAAAACCATTGAATGAACAAATTGCATTATTTTACAAGTTCGATGCTGTCTTTGAACTTTTAAATGTTGGAGTGAAAATAATGTTTAGCTTTTGAAAAGTTCTTCAGCAAACCACGAGTCTTTTTAAAACTGTTTAATGAGAATTTTGTTTTTTAATAAATAATTGATAGAGAAAATAGGAAAAAAATCATCTGTCCCCAAATCCCTGTCCCTCATTCAGAATATTGCCAAGTGTCATTTTTAATGAAATAAAAATTGAAAAAACAGGAGATAGAAATTAATAACTATTAAAATATAATATAATATGACACTTGGCAGTATTCTGAATGAGAGACAGGGATGGGGACAAGGATTTGGAGACAGAGGATTTTTTTCCGAGAAAATAAACTGATAAAAGAAAAGTTGTATGTAATTTTTTCGAAAGTTGCAAATTCATTAATTTCCATTTAATTAATGTCATGTTTACATAGATTACAATTCTATTAAATTCAGTTCAGTTCAACCATATGTAATTATATATTTATACTGAAATAAGTTCAATTCAATTTAATTAAATTTAATTCAGTTAAGTTCAGTTTAATTAAATTTAATTTATTCACCTTTTAGAAGTTGGAGATAAAAGGGTCTAATACATATTCAACTTTCGGTAAAAGATGATTATGCAAAATAAATTTCTGTTTACTAAGCATCTTTACCTGATTTTCTTTCAATGTAATTTGATGTTCTTGTTTGGACAACCATTCCTAACCGCGTCTCAGTAATTAATACCAAGTATTTATGTAATTAAGGGTTTGTAAAGATATATTTCTAGATTAATAAAAATAAAATGTATGATTGTACGAATATAATAAATTAATGTAAAATTCTCAATTATTTGCATTACATATGTCCCACACAAATTGCATAATTAAGAAATTACATTGGTTAGTACCTCATTATCCATGCCTTAATTAAATTAAAGTCAATGTTGATGGCATTGACTCCATACCATGATATTATCTTATCATTTGGTAAACTAAGCAACGAAAGTCAACATCATTTGTTCTATTAAGAAATATAGTAGAAGTATATGATAGAAAATGTTAAGTGATTAATCTATATGTATGATATTGATAATAATAAAACCAAATTTAATTATCGTAATATGTTAAGTTTTTTATTAATTGATAATTTAATATAGCGTAATTATATATAATTTTTTGACAAAAAAATCCATATTCGTAAAAGAATATATTGAAAAACATGGCTAACAACAAAACTTCAATCCACAATAACTAAACCTGTTCCGAGGTATGACCAGGTTTGGAAAGTCATTTTTTACAAAGCTAAACTCGTTAAAACCGTGAATTTATGGGTTTGACTTGATTTTTATTTTTGATTTTTATTTAAATACCAAAACCTGGTCCGAGTCCGATTTGTCATATAATGTTTTTTTTTAATTAAAGGAGTGATTGAAGGAGTTAGGAATTGATGTTTTGTAATTCCCACCCATTACTAGTGGATGTGTCAAATAATAATTTTATTTAATATATATTTATATATCATAATTAATAATTATTTTATATTTTTATATTTTATACTATTAAAGTATATACTTTGACTGTGTTAAATCTTATTAAGTATTAAAGGATTTATATATATAATGTAACAATAGGTGAAATTTAGATATATTTTTTGTTCATTTAATTTTTGATTTAATCTAGTAGAAATATCTTGAGCAATGAAATAGATTTGGAACAGATCTTGTAAACCCGACTCTCCAAATTCCGAATTATGGAATGATGGGTTTGAGTTATGTTTTTTTGCACAAAGCACGACCAACTCCAGTTCGAGCCGGTAATGTCTATATATAAGAATCCAAAACTTTTTGATGATTAAGTTGGTGTACTTCCTAAACATTAACTAATTAGGCCCCACCTCATCATAATTTAAGTGCCAGTGTGTTGAAGATATGAAGATTTGAGGGGATTATTCCATTCTAAAACATTAAGTTGAGTTAGGCAATAATAATGTTTGGCATCACAAAAACTGAAAATAATTGCAAGTTAGGAGAGAGAACGTAAACAATAATCATTCAGTGTTGATGACATGATTTAAGGAGAAAAATAAATTACGCGAGATTCAAACTGCTAAATACCTACAAGACAAGACTATCAATGTTAGAGGACTAGGTCGGGTCTGTCCGGCAACTACTCCGATGCTAAAGTTAGCTAAACGGGGGAAATGTTTTATCAATAATGTAATAGGAAGTTTGTGCATATGTTTGCGTCCCTATACCTTGATTGATTGAGGTTTATATATATGATTATATTACCGTTGCCATCAATGTGGGGGTTACAATTAGGGCCATAATGAGCTTGTTTGTAGCAGTTCCAACGGTTCTTTTCTGTATTTGGATCCTTGTCACGTGATTCTCTCTATGGGAGCCACGTGTTCTTTATTCTTTGGGCTGCGCTGTGGGCCTATGGGCCTGCAATATATACACTCTGTTATCAGATGTCCCCCCTTTGCATTGTGCGACTCCTTTTAAGGGTTGGTAATTTTTCTCTTGCATCATTTCATTTCGTAGAATTGTTTCTTTGACGAACCGAGGTTGGTTATGAAGAACGAGGAGCAAGGTTGGGTAGATCGAACGATTTTGATTAACGCTTTTACTGACCGAAGCTCCTGATTGGTAAACACCGACCGTGCCATACCCTTGTGCAACAAATGCTTTTCTCTTTCTTGGTTTTATTTAATTCAAATAAACATTTATCATTCTTGTACAGCACGTGTCTTACACACGTGCCCTTTGGTTGCCCAACTTGTCCAACAAGCTGCCTCTTTGTATTTCCCGTAATTCAATGTGTAATCATTATACTTTTCAAATTTCAAATTTCTCTTTTCCCCAAATCCTATAAACAGGGGAAAAATAACCTCTTTCTAATTTTTTAAGCATTCACAATTCTCTCATTTTCTCTAAAATTGTGTCTTGCGTTTCTTCTCAATCCCCAAGTAAGTTTTCTATTCATACCATGAATAGATTCGTAGTTTCTTCATCTTCTTCCGATTCTTCAACAAACAAGGACACGCACAGCAGTTCGGTTCATTCTACTCACCCCATCGATGCGATTCCCCTTAGATCCTACCATGAAGGAGGAAGCGCAGGTCCTTCTACCACCGCTCCTAGCAACCCTTCTTCCACCGTTTCCCAACTCTCCCGCGAGTTCTTCTCCCATATACTCTTGCCAACCTTCCACCTGTTGATTTAGGTCTTTCCTTCTTTTTCAACCCCGAACCTTCTATATACAGGCCTAAAATTTCAGAGTTAAATCCCAAATTCGATGTTTTGATACACTCTAACATAACCGTAGAGGAAGTCGAGGACTATATGGGTATTCTTTACCTTAAACCGGGGCTTTTAGGTTCTGTTCCTGCACTGGGTGACACTGTTGACAATCCTCCTGACAAAACCATGGCCGTTTATGTACAACACATTGAATGGGGGTTTCGTTTGCCTTGTAGCCGAGCTGTTGCAAATATTATGAGGGAATTTCGCATCAGCCCACCTCAATCAACCCCCAATTCGCTCCTTGAACTTCTCCTTCTAGATAAACTGTGTCAAGATATTGAAAAATTTGGTTAGAAGGGATGGTGTTTCGGAGCTTTTTCCATCCCTTTCAAACTAAAGGGGAAATCTCTTATACTTTGCTCCTGCTCGTCTTAAGATGTGACCCATCATGAAGAAGAAGGAGTCTGTTCATTTTCCTAAATCCAAATGGTTTTGGGTGCATTTAGATGAAGGTGCGAAGGCCATTCATAAAAATGTCATGTTCCCAAAGGGTTTCCCCTTCCCAACGACCTGGAACCGAGTGCATAGAAACCCCTCCTCTTGGAAAGATGATGGTCGGCTGGTTGAACTTCAGGGGAAAGCCGTTCACTATCTTGACCAAATGGAAGTGAATAAATTGAATTAGATAGAGGTTGTGCATGTACTTGCTGATCCTGCCAAATACAAATATGCCGAGACAGCTCCTGGAATTGTGGATTTACTTCATATACGCGATGAGCCAAGTAAATTTCTTAAATTCAATCTTAAATTCCTTTTAACTGTTTTGCTTTTTATGTAGGTATGTCTAACCTTGTGCCGTTCCACTCTCTGCTAGCAGCCATGACCAAAAAGAGAGGAAAGAAGAAAGGATGAGGTGCCACTTTGGCTGGAATGGGGGAAGAACCTCCAGTTGTTGCTGAGAATCAAACTCCCTCTGGAGACGTGATAGCAGACATGGAGAATTATCAACCTGAACCATCGAAGGTGGAGGAAACACCAAAAGGAATGAGCCAAGGTGTTGCAAACACCGAGGCTGAGAAAGGAAGTGCGGAGGAGGTAGCCCGGACCGAGGCTGTGGAGACCAATCAAGGTGTTTCATCTCTGGTCACTAACGTGGTTGAAATTGAAAGCTCGGTGGAAGCTAACGATGCATTGCGAGCTACAATAGGAAAAGCTCCAATGATAGAAGAAAAGGTGCATGTCCCGTTGGAGCTCCTTGTAACAGAAGTGCTTACATTTGGAGGGATGAAAAGACCACTAGAGAAGAGCTTAGAAGTGCCTTCACCTCCTAGCAAGAAGATGAGAATCTCTTCATGCAAACCGACTGACATTTTTGAGGTATGACTCATTTAGATAAGGAATTTGTTTGTACTATACGCTTACTATCATTTCTCACTGTCTCCTTTTCCTTCTAGGCTTGGGAAACCGAGCTAGGACCTGATTTAAAATTAGATGATGACAAGGTCGTTTCAAAATTTGGAGATCTCACTCGTTTACCTTCTGAAGTGGCCTCGTTAAAAAAGAAAAGCTCCGAGAAAATTGCCTCTCGTCACTTGGCCCATCCATTAGAGGTGTTTTCCTCATGTCTTTAATTAAGTACGACCCATTTGTATCCATATGTTTACACTTGTAATTTCTACCTTTCAGTGTTTTTCCCATTTGGTCTTTCTGGATGAGAAGCTATGGGCCAGGGGTGCTAAGATCAAGGCTTTGTCAGAGGAGAAGAAGGCATTGACCGAGGTAAATAAAAGTCTTTCTTCTACAAATGAAGTTGCTATTCCCGAGGTGACATCTGCCTTAAAGGCTAAGGAAGATCTTACCCAATCTAATTTGAAGCTGGCAGAAGAGTTATCTCGCTCTCGTGATGCCATTGCAAAAGCTGAAAAAGATAGTTTAGCAGCTTTGGCAGAGAAGAACAAAGTCATGGAGAACCTTGAGAAAGAAATCAATGATTTGGCCGAGGTAAACCAGGGTTTAAAGGAAAATGAGGCTAATATTGCTTCTAAATTGATTGAAGCCGAGGCTGCGAAGTTGACTAGTGAGCGCTCTTGTCTATCTGCTCAGGCTCGCTACCGAGCATTAAAACATCATTTCCAAAAGAAGGAATCAAGGTTGATGGAACAGTGGAACCGGTATAGTGTCAACTTCCGCATTAAATTCCTCAACAAAGCGAGGGAGTTATTCCCTGAGGCCAATCTTGATCCCCTAGCTTTGCTTGCGGAACCCTGTTTTGATGAGCCAATGCAATTTTGGGTAGAAGATGAGAGGCTCTTTGGAGATGCTGATGAAGCTGAAGATGACGAGGAAGAAGTTGATGAAGAAGAAGCCGAGGCTGAAGAGGAGACAAAAGTAGCGTCTTATCATTCATGGGTGACTTCACAGTTATCTGAGTTTAAAGAAATAGACGATGATGCATCCTCTGCTCTTCCTTAGTTATAGATTTGTTTGTAATTTTGTTTTTGCTATTTTGTACTCTTTAACTTTACCAATTAACTTTCCTTTGATTTTCCTTTGTTCCTTTGCAATGGGAACCTTTAGGTTCGCTCTTTTGACCAAACAATAGGCTTTATTATTACTCAATGGGATCCCTTGTGGTTCGCTCGTTTGAATAATCAATTGGTTAAAATATTCTGTTATAATCATTATTCAATGGGCCTTAAAAAGGCATTCTCTTTCGAATAAGACCTTTCAAATTTAAACACAAGTCATTGTTTGAACAATTCTTATTATTCTAAATAAAGAATTACAATACACTCACTGACCGACATAAAATTTCCTTAAAGCTCTTGCATTCCAAGTTTGAAGCAAAACTTTGCCATCTAAATCTTAGATTTTGTAAGTATTCAAGCCGATCTTTTGAGTAATTTTGAATGGGCCTTCCCACTTGATACCAAATTTTCCTTGACCAACCCTCGTTCTTGAAGCCTCTGTATTCCGAAGCACCAATTCACCAACTTGGAATGTCCAAGGTTTGACGTGTTTGTTGAAGACCGATGCTATTCTTTTTTTATAAGCCGCCATTCTTTGGTAAGCTAATTCACGCTAACCTTCAAGAGCATCTAGATTGCTTCTCAATTTAACTGCATTATCTTCCTGGCTGACATAGTGGGACACTCGCTCACTGGGGGTCCCAATGTCTACCGGTACGACCGCCTTTATTCCATAAGTTAGAACGAATGGAGTTTCCCCTGTTGCTGTTCTTGGTATCGTTCGGTACAACCATAGAATATGAAGAAGCTCGTCCACCCAGGTTGATCCATTGTTGAGAACTCTAGTTTTTACTCCATCAATGATAGTCCGATTTGTGACTTCGGTCATGCCATTGCATTATGGATAAGACACAGATGAAAACCTTAACTTGATGCGTAAGCCTTCGCAATAAGCCTTGAAAGCCTCACACTGGAATTGAGTTCCATTATCAGTTATAATTGTACGTGGAATGCCAAACCTGGTAATGATGTTCTTATTGAAGAATTCACTACAAGAAATTTTGCATTTTATGACGCACTAAAATCGTCATAAAAACATGTTTTTTCGTCATTGTAGATAAAAGGTGATGAAAAATCATCGTCGTAGGCTTCGTCATAGTATGTCCGTCGTATTTTGTGTATGTGACAATTTTTCAATTCGTCATTAGAATTTTGATTTTATATGACAAAAAACTACAAGTGTCACTGTATTTTTTCTTTTTTGTGACGAATATATTGTCATTTTATCAATATTTAGTTGTCACGTTATAGTACCTTTTGTCACTGTTATTATGCTTTTAAATGACGAATTGTGTATTCGTCATCTAAAATTTTTGTTTAAGTGACGCTTTTCAAGTGAGTACTTAATATACATGATTTTTAGTGACAAATTAGTAGTCATAAATAACACATACATTGTCACTATAAAATGTAAATTGTCACCATAAAACAATAATTTGTGACAATATAATATTATCACAATATGGGATATTTGTGGTGACATTTGTGTACATCATTAAATGTACAATATTGTCATAGAAGATATATAATTTGTGACATTTTTTTAACTTCATGAGAGATTAACTTAAATGGAAAAAATATGTAAATTGTCATTACATAACAATAATAATGCATGACCAAATTATAATTATCAATTTTACAATTGTGAAAAAAATATTTACGCCATCCAAATACAATTAATAATATTGTAATTTACGAATCTTTTAGTAAGTAAGTAACAACAATAACATATGAGCATGACAGTATTTATCTTATTATTTATAAATACATATCTTGGAATCATTACAAAACTCTATACATTGCTAACGAAATAAAATAACAATCTAATGCGATAAATGAAAAGGCAGAAATGTCCCTTGATGCTTTATCCAATGCTATCACCATATAAATTGTAAATCAATTGCCCTGCAAAAAAAATGAATGATGGTATAGTTTTACAATAAAAATCTAAAATCAAAATAAGTTTTTTAACAATTATGTATTGACCTCAAGTATGCTGAAATAATGGCATAGTCTTACAATAAAATAGTAAACACGAAAATTAGAATCTCATGTACAAAATAGAAAAACTCACCAACACTAGTCTGACATTATAGACATCTATTATATATGAAACTCTATTGACTTAGAACTCCAACCCATGGCATATGCAAATACAACGCACATCTAATATTGTTGAAACCATGTTTGATACCATAAAGATTTAATATTAAAAAATATATCTTAAAACCCAAAATTTCACATACTAGTAATTTGGATTAATTAGAACTTTTCCAATTTCACCAATGAACGCGACACCACCATTAGTTAGGTTTAAGTTTCTTCCCGACTCAAGTTTACACTCTGCAACATTCTTCCAATCGAGAGATGAAAGATTAAACAAATGCATAGATTGATGTGTAGGCTATGACTGAAGCAAAGAAGAAGGGGAAAGAATAGGAGGTTGAGAGAAATAAATTCATTGATCGCCAAATTATAGGCGAGAACTATGCAAAGATTGATGGAGGAGATGAACAATTAGAAACGGCAATAGGGTCAAGAAAAAAATTAGTAGTCACCATTGTCCCAGGGTTTAGGCGGTTTATATAAAGCTAATGTAGGGTTAGCTTTTTAATGGGCCGGATTTAGGTAATATGTGTATTGTACATATCAAAATATCTAAAAATATTAAATGGGTATTTTTTTTTATTATCTTTCCAATTTAGCTAAACCTAATGTCTTATTTTTTTTGGTCCTTTTTAATAGCATAAGTGTAAGATGAATTGCTTATCTATTCTTTTTTTTCAATTTGTAATGTATAGAGAAACAATATAAAATAGTAAGTAATTAAATATACTATATTTTGGGTAAACTATGAAAAAGTGCATTTCGGTTTTTAAGAGTTTGGATGGAGAATCATGAAGGGAGTGTGATTTAAATTTAGTAAAAAAAGAAAATATTATTATTAAATCATTATATATTTAGATGTGATTAAATAATTTTTTTCACAATTTTTTTAAATTGGTGAACAAAATACTACAAACCTCAATGATAAAATTTGAATTGTTTTTATAAGTGATATAATGTTATTATCAAATTTTAAGAATAAATTAAACTCTACAAAAAATAGAGAATAACAAGAAAAAATAGAAAATATTTAAAATTATGTTTTCATACGCAAAACTAATCAGATGGTAATTTTTATAGTTTACCTAAACTCTTTTCATAGTTTTTTTAAAGTGTTTTTTATTGGTCTCAATTAAACTTGATCTGAACTCTTAATTAAGAAAAAAAAATGTCTTTGCATATAAGTAATACTAATTAAATTTAGTACATTGATTTAAAATTAAGCTAATTTTGAAAATGTTTTAATAGATATCATGTCAGGGATTAAGGAATCCATAAGTTATTTATGTTATTTTAACAACTTATTTTTTTAATGTAGCAAGACATTATATATTACAAAATTACAAATAATTACATTTTCTCAACATAAGGTTAAATTTCTTTATTAAGTCAAATAAAAACATGTTATGTATTATATTACTACATTGGCAATACATTAATATCATGACACATATATCATCACAAAAAAATATTATAAATAGTGACAATATACAATTTTCAAGTAATAATCTTCTAGTGACATCGGCTATATTTCGTCACGATATATAATAAAAATACATGACAAAATCAAAATATCGTCACCTTACATAAAATACATGACAAAATTAAAATTATCATTTTAATTTTTATTAAACCATGACATAAAATATTGTTATTAAAATGTTACATATTGTGACGATTTAAAATCATCACTAATTATAATAATAGTGACAATTTTTGTATGCTGTCATAAAATAAATTAAACATCATGACAAATATTTAATAATGTCACTATAATAAAAATTATATGACAAAAATTAATTTGTCGCATTATTGATTCTCTAATGATGACGGTTTGAAAAGTCATAAAACATTATTTTTTATCATGATGAAATTTTTGTCACTAATTTACTTCACCTTGTCATGATAAAGATTTGCCTCCAAATTTTTTACCTCCAAAATTATAAGTGACGCTGTTTACATAATCGTCACAAAATTAGACAATAAGTGACAATATTTCATATTATTAGTGACAAAAACTAATTTGTCATACAAAATATACCAATAATGACGAATCTTATTATTTGTCACCATAAAGCTGGTAAGTATGATGAAATTATGTGTGTAGCAAAAAAAACTGTCATAAAATGCTAAATTTCTTGTAGTGATTGGATCGCTTGATTGGGTAATATAGTTGATTTGGGCTCAGCCTCTACCCATTTTGAAAAATGATCAACTACCACTATAATCCACTTCTTTTGGTATTGTGCCATTGGAAGAGGGCCGACTATATCCACCCCCAAGTTGAAAAAGGCCAAGATGCTTTGATAATTGTCATCTCGGTGGGTGGGGCTCTTATATTTCTGGCATTGGCACGCTCGACACTTCTGCACCATTTCCTTTGCATCAAACTCCATCGTGGGCTAATAAAATCCTTGAAATCGAGCCTTCCTCACACTGGAATCCTTTTTCTCATGTCCGCCACATATCCCTTCATGAATTTCCCTTAATACATAGTTCGCATCTCTTTTGCCCAGACATTTTTTCTAGGGATGCGACAAGCACCGTCTGTACAGTTGATCCCCGATCATGGAGTATTGGAAAGATTTTCTCACCACTTTTTGAGCTTCTATTTAATCCTCTGGTGAATTGAATTGACTAAATACTCTTTAATTGGATCGAACCATTCTTCAACTAAAGGTCCCCCCTCAATTTCCGCCACAAGTATCTCATGGTGCGGTACAGTTGGCCTTGTGATTTCCATTATTGTGCAAGATATGAGGTTCTCCCCACTTGGGTCCGAGGCAGCCTTTGCCAACCTATTTACCTCATAATTATGAGCTCTCCATATGTGTAAAACCTCCAGCTTTGTCCCATGAGCTTTAATTTCTTCTATCAATTCCTTAACTACCGTAAGGTATTGCTGCATGGATAGGTCCCTAGTCGCATATCCTCCACCTAATTGATTTACCACCAATTTTGAATCACTGCAGATGTGAGCTCAATCGGGATTTATTGCTCTTATTATTCTAAGAGCTAGAATGAATGCTTCATACTCGGCCACATTGTTAGTTACCGCAAAAGATAATCTCGCAGCTTGATTTATCACAATTCCACCGCGCCCTTGCATATGAATTCCTACACCGCCCTTTCCACTTATCGAACTTCCATCAATAAAGACCTTCCAAATTTCCTCTGCCAATCTGTTTTCAGGCATGGTTGGTGCCGCTTGAACAAAATCTGCCAGAATCTGGCCCTTTAGTGCCTTCCTTGGTTCAAAACGAACATCAAACTCCATTAACTTGAGCGCCCACTCGGCTATTTTTATTGAAGTTTCAGGTTTTTGTAAGACCTTCTTAAGAGCTAAGTCCATGCAAACCACAATGGTATGAGGTTAAAAGTAATGTCGTAACTTCCTTGAAGCAATTATCACTGCTTAAGTAACTTTCTCCATGCGAGGATATCTCAATTTCGCTTCTTTAAGCACCTTACTATAGTAATAAACCGGGAACTACTCGCTTCTTTCTTCTCTTATCAATGCCATTCCCAAAGCCTCCTTCGATGTGCTCACATAAAGATACAATGTCTCACCCGGGATGGGGCGGCTCAATAGTGGAGGAGAAGTAAGAAAAGCTTTTAAATTGTCAAATGCGAGCATGCACTCCCCCGACCAACTGAAATTCTTGGCTCCCTTAATTGCTTTATAAAAGGGTAAACATCACCTTGCTGAATACGAAATGAATCGACCGAGGGCATTGATTTTCCCATTCAGCTTTTGAACATCATTCAAGTTCTTTGGTGGTGCGAGGTCTACTATTGCCTTAATCTTATCAGGATTTGCTTCTATTTTCCGTTGAGATACCAGGTAGCCTAAGAATTTTCCTACCGATATACCAAATGTACATTTTTTCGGGTTAAGCTTCAAATTATACTTGTTGAGCTGCTCCAAAGCCTCCTTAACGTCACTTGGGTGATTAGCAATGCTCCGACTCTTGATCACCATATCATCCACATATAGCTCAACCTTATCTCCAACCAAATCTTCAAAAACTTTATTAGCAAGCCTTTGATAGGTCGCCCCTGCATTCTTCAGACTGAAAGGTATTACATTGTAACAATATATCCCTTCATGCGTGATAAATGATGTCTTTTCTACATCCTTCTTTGCCATCGCAATCTGGTTATATCCTACCTTCGCATCGAACATTGAAAGTGCTTCAAAACTTACTATCGCATCCAGCAAAGGATCAATGCTTGGGAGCGGATAACTGTCCTTTGGGCAAGCCTTATTAAGGTCTGTATAATCGACGCACATTCTATATGTACCGTTCGGCTTCTTCACTAGAACGACATTGGCCATCCATTCAGGGTATTTAACTTCTCTAATATGGCCAACACTCAGCAATCTTTCAATTTCATCAGATATTACCTGTTGCTTCTCTAATCCATGATTCCACAATTTTTAGTTTGTGGGGGTTATGTCCAAGTTAACATTTAGCTCATGCTCTACTACCGACAGGGGTACTCCCGTCATGTCTGTTGTACCCCAGGCGAAGCTATCCTTTCATTCCTTCAAAACTGCAATCAATGCTTCCTTTGATTTTTTTGGAATGTCACTTGCGATCTTCAATTCTTCCCCTTGCTCAATTATCAAGGTTTCCAACCGACCATGAGGTTCTGCTCGCTCCTTCTCTTCCCTCTCAGTAATAGGAGGTTCGGCCCTCAGCGATGTAATATATGTTTCCTAAGCTAGCTTTTGATCACACTTTGTTATGGTCATTCCCTTTGTTGTTGGTATCTGTAGTGCGAGATGGTGTAAAAAGATGCTTGACTCGGAGTCACAAATTAACGGTCAGCCTAGAACAACATTGTAAGCAAACGGCATATCTACAATTAGGAATTCTACCCTGGATTTCCACATAGGTCCTTCATCACCAATAACGACTGGCAAAGTGATTGCCCCGAGAATTGGTACGGGTTGAACTCCAATGCCAATTACCAGGTTAGACTCCAAACGAAGTCTATTTGTGTTCACATCTAGAGCATTAAAAGTAGCTCTAGTAAGAATGTTAATCGAGCTTCCCGTGTCAACCAACACTTGCTTGACTAAGAAATTATTTATTTCCACTTCAATAACAAGAGCATCTGAGTGTGGAGCAGGTCTGGATAGATGAGAAAAACTGAACACCACCCCAATGTCTCTGTGAGTGTTGTCTATGCCTCCTTCGGTCTTGCTTTTTCTGCTGACTGGCCCCCCGGTAATGACATTAATCACACCCCTTCGCTGCGGTGCATCCTGTTGCCTATCCTCTCTCGGTGGTGGAGGATGGTTTTGATTACTATCGTCTCTTCTCTCCTCCCTCGATCGGTGGGCTAAGAAACGATCAATCTTTCCTTCAGTTACTCTCCTGTTAAGGTTTTAAGCCAACTGTCTACATTCCTTCGTATCATGTCCTTCACATTTATGAAAATCACAAAATGTTCCCGGCTTTCCAGGTCACTTTGTTCTTGGGGGATAATCAATTTGTTGGCCCTGTCTCTCTATCCAGAATAAGATCCCATTCCTTAAAGCCCTCAAAGGTATCAAATCCTTAGTAAAATCATTCCCTCTAGGTTCCGGGCGACCTTGTGGTTGCACTCTACTTCCTGACGCCTGGTTTTGCGGGACCGCAACCTTTGGGGTACTAAATTGTCGCTGATGCGTATCATAAGGCACCCAACCTCTTGCACTACTAATCATTCCAGCTAACGATGTTAGTCTCTTTGTAATCGTTCAACATAATCTCCCAAGGCCTCCGTCTTCCCCTGCTTGAGTAATTGCAACTCTTGCACAGTTCGAATTTGAGGAATTAACGTAATGAAAAAGTTACAGGATTCCTTTACCAACTCATTAAAATTATTGATCGACCCTGCTTTTAAGGATTCAAACCAAAATAACCCTGGTCTAATCAAGGTGGAAGGGAATAGCTTACACATCATTGAATCTGTAGCTTCAGTTGTAATTAAGCTCTGTCGAAATGTTTTAATGTGTTGAGTCGGGTCCCCTTCACCATCATACTTTGACAGAGCCGGATAATGAAATTTTTTACTAAAAATCTCCTGCATCACTGTCTTGGAGAATGGAGTTTCAACCACCTCTACTTCTAGTGTAACTAGGTCGATCCCGACATTAACGAACATTCTTCTCATATGCTTCAAAAACTTGTTTAACAAAGCCTACTCTCCTTCTGCCATTGTTGGGATGACACTTCCCAATGGGTTGACCGTTCTTGCTTCGATCGAAACTCTAGATTGAACTCTCATGGGTTCTCTCCTTGGTGGTTCGGTGGAATGAACCGAGGCTTGCGAGCTCAGTTGTCTGACTCGTTGAATGCTCCTAACTTCACGCTCCTCTATGGCGTGAACTCTTACCAAGGGTTGGCGGACCCTTTGCTCTCCTCCATGGTGCCTTTCTCAATAACAGTACTGGACCGGTTTATAGTATATGTTTCATTCCGGAATGACCGGGCTCCTTGAACATTGCCTATGTCGTTCTTCATTAACTGGCCTCCCTTGCCTTTGGGAGTTTATAGGACTTAGGGAACAGTCCCTTCATCTCTCCTCTCTCTCTAGGCAAGGATGTTCGAATTCTTCCTTGTCACAAAATAAGGAAGGTTGAGGTGGAGTTAAATTCCTTCTGTAAACATAACTCTGGGATCGAGCAGTCCCTTGGGACCTTGAATGGCTTGATCCTCCCTAGAATAGACGTTGCTCCATTCCCAAAATTCTTTCTTGATTAGCGAGAATCTACTCTATACGGGCATTCATTGCATTGACCGAGCCTTGTACTTCACCCACAGTATACATATTCTGCTTAGTAAAATTCGCTAAAAGCCTCGTTTCCATTAGGATACCTTCCTATTGGCACCACTCCAGTTGTCCATCTAAATCGATCAATATTTCCATGAAAGGAATCTCATTTCCCTTAGAATCAACAGGACGGGCTCGTTTAATCTCTTTACTAGAACTTCCTCCTAGATCGTTTGCCCTTTGTGAATAAACTGGTGGAGGCATAGAAAGATGCTCCGCATCTAGTGTTACACCAGGATTATCTCCTGGTCCCATGGTTTATTTCATATGATCCTTATGCGGATTCTGTTCAGCCATAAGTAACTCTTCCAGACGGATCAGACGAGTGACTAAAAAATGCTCTATTGGATCCACGCTCACTGCACCACTTGATGTCGTGAGATCCAAAATGCTAAGTACCTACAAGACAATCAATGTTAGAGGACTAGGCCGGGTCTGTCCGGCGTAGCCACTCCGATGCTAAAGTTAGCTAAACGAGGGAAATGTTTTATCAGTAATGTAATAGAAAGTTTGTGTATATATTTGTGTCCCTGTACCTTGATTGATTGAGGTTTATATATATGATTATATTACCGTTGCCATCAATGTGGGGGTTACAATTGGGGCCTTAATGAGTTTGTTTGTAACAATTCCAACGGTTTTTTTTCTATATTTGGGTCCTTGTTACCTGGTTCTCTCTATGGGAGCAACGTGTTCTTTATTCTTTGGGCTGCGCTGTGGGCCTATGGGCCTGCAATATATATATTCTGTTATCAAAGGCGTTCATCATCACTCCCATGAGCTTAAAAGATCATGTACGTTTTGTATAATACAATTGATAATTTAAAACTAAGCCAAATATCTTGCACTAAGTAATCACTGTACGTTCCAAATACAAAACAATTAAATTCAGTTCAACTATGCACAATTATAATTTACAATGAAATAAGTTCAGTTCAATTTAGTCTATTTCAATTCACTTATGTTCACATGACCTAAAAGTCATGTGTCACTCTAACTATCAAGTGTTAAACTTAAACCCTCTAAAATTGACAAAATTAATACAGTTTATCAATTTGTCCCTTCAATATCATGTATTAGTTTCTAGTTGATTTGCTTTTGAGAAGAAAACTTGAATGTTTGGGATGACACATGCTTTTTATACCAGGTTCAGGGAAATGCACTGGACCGTTTTAACTGCTTAGTTGTTACTTATTTAGCCAGATTCTCTAAACGTTAAAAATTCTAACATAGGGTTGCACCTAGACATAGGTCAGGGATGTGATGGCTTACGACTCACGATCAAAAGGAGCTCAATATTTATTATGTTTATATGTATATATAAATTTAAATTTTTTTATGAATGTATTCAAATGTATATGAGTTAAATCTATATATAAATAAATTTTTAGGCCCCTTATATTATGTAAAAAAATTGAGCTTTTCATGAAAAGCCGACAATTGAGCATTAAACTTAGGTTAATACTGTTAAAACAATTATCCAATTTTGCAGAGATCTGATTTAAGTTTTTGTTTTTCTTTTCTACTATCCTTCGAGCAACTCCAACCCCATGTCAAATGTGAGGTTGGAGAAGAATTAGCACTCCAATGGAGCACCAATTCTCAGTACCAAAAAATGGTGTTCCTACAGTAGCACGCCATTGTTGGCGTGCTACTGTAGCAACACCATTTTTTGGTGCTGCTCTAATTTTCTTTTCTTTTTCTTTTTTTTTAGTTTTATTTTATATATTTAATTGATTATTGTTTTATTTTGTAATTGTTTTGTATTAACAAAAAAAAGTGTAATATAATTTGTTATAATTTTGTATGTGTTATTTTATGTTATGTAATTATTAATTTATTTAATAATTTTGTAAATATGGTATTGTAAATTTAATTTTGTAATTGTGATTATTATAATTTTAGACTTGTT
>CATIWQ010365479.1:0-12901 GCA_949673415.1 Euphorbia schlechtendalii
ATGCATTTTCCTTGTAAATTTACTTATGAAAGTTCAGTTTTGTTCTTAAAAGTTTAAGATAACATAGCTCTTAGTACATGTTTTTTTTGGCTTGGGATTGAGTAATCTAGTTGAGAAGCCTTAGTTTTTAGATATTTTTTCTAGAATGTAAATCATGGCATTAAGTTTTTCATAGTTATCTCAACTTCTCTTAGCTTCATTTCCATGACAATGTCTAGTGATGTTCAATAAGCACTTGTAGTTTCGCAACAAATGCTCTTACTCTAATTCGTGAGACAAAACCCCGAATACGATATTGTCCTTTGAGATATCAACATTCCTGACGTGGATATTTTCAAGTTTATAGAAAATATTTTGAAAATGGATCTCCCGGCAATCATCAGTTAGTAATTCTCTAAACAATTATCTTATGTTTTTTTTATCATTGTAAACATGTTTCAGATGCAGTCCGCATTTAACTTCACAACGACTTTTAATGTGGAACCCGATTCGGTAATAAAATGTGTTAATCACGGATCCTATGATTTCTTGACACTGCAGCATTTGATTGTACTTATAGCGTATTCTTTAGCACATGCAGTCTGTTTGGACGGGAATACATATACGTATACGTAGTCTGGAAATCAGATTTGATATATAACGCGCTTTTTAGAGAAGCACGCAAAAAGGCGACTTACTTGTCGATTGGTTCCGCCAATGAAGAGTATGATGCAGAAGAAATTTGTTTCATGAGCATATTTAGGTTGAGAGTGTCAAACATATATATCATATTATACTGGTTTTAGATTATTTGAGTCCCTAATTTGTAATAATTTGTTTCCATTTGCCTGAGAATGTTACAATTATATTGGAGTTAACATGTTCAATGGGTGTGCTGGGATTGAACCGGAGGTTTTTTCTAATTAAAAAATGATATGTCTTGGCCTAGTCCGGTTCGTAAAAATAATCTTCACACTTGGAATAGACCTGGCTTGACTTTCAAACTTTATTTCAAAGATTCGACCTTACCTGTCTTCAAAAAAAAATTATTGTAAACAAAAAATTAAAATATACATTAAAACATTTATAAAAAATCAAAAAGAAAAATTATTTTTTTTTTGAAAAACTCCCGGAGAGTCGGTGTAACTCTCTGAAAGCTAAAAGGTTGAGGCAGGAGAAAATTTCAGGGCGAAGTCCTCAACTAAGTTGGTTTCCTCACTTGCCTACAAAACTCTCACCTCTCTTTTATTGAATCAAATAGTTACAATTCTCAAGAAGAGAAAGGTAACTTAAATACAAAGCAAGAGTCTTGGATTTACAAATAAGTCCGAGATTGACAAACAAACGCTATGTCTATTACTACGAAATATAAACCAACAAAGATTAATATTCGCTAACAAAATATCCCGAGCATCAAGCTTTCCTTCAAATACCCATTTGTTGCGGTGTTTCCAAAGAGACCAAACGATAATAAACCAAAGAGATGTACCAGAATCACTTGAATTCCCCGACCGAAAAAGCTCTATCTAAATATGAAAAAATTCGAAGAGTGAGTTTGGGAACGGAAGAGGGGTTTCCAACCAATTAAGAGCTTCCAACCAAATATGATAACTTGAGAGGCAATGAAGGAATAAATGGTCAATCGTTTCAACTTCGCTGCAAAAGGGGCAAATTGGATCGCCAAACGCTATGCAACCTCTTGAAAAAAGAAAATTACGAGTTGGAAGTCTACCATGAAAGAGCAACCATCCAAAAAACTTAATTTTTGGTAGAATGCAAGCGGACCAAATCGAAGAAAAGTCATGCAGAGGGGCAGACCAAGAGGGGGAATGGTAGAAAATGTTGCAGAATGAGGCTGCTGAGTGTTGTTTTGGCAGCCCATTCAACCATAAAAAACTGTCATCATGATCCCAAACCATGGCTGCTCCCTAATGATATCAGTAGCATCAATAGCATTAAAAAGACTCGGCACAGCTAATCTAATCCAGGTTTGAAGTTGGCAGTAGCGTTCTCGTTGTGACAGACGTAGATTCCTCTTCCAAAATGGTCGGCCAAAATAATTGGAGTCAAAGATAGCCAAGCATCCAAAGATGGTTGAGCACAGCTTGTTGTTGCATAATAAATAAAGGTTCGGGAAGAGGTGTTGTAGAGGTTTGTCCGCTATCCAATTATTGTACCAAAAAAAGATGCAACTCCATTACCAATCTCCACACGGCAATTAGCCAAAAACAGATCTATTTTCACATTATCACGTGAACAACATGCAGCAATCCCCTTCCAAATAGGTGACAAAATGCGATTGTCCACGTTAATTAAATCAATCCAAAATGTAAAATCATATCCGGCAACGCAGAAAGTATACCAAAGTGAGTTACATGATATATTTTAGAAATGTATTAAGAAATATTAATACAAGGAAATAGTAACAACAAAATAGAAATTATAAAAATAAAGAATTAAAAAATTTGAAGAAATTGAAAAATGAAATTTATATAATATTTTAATAGTGGATTTGATAAATAAATATCTCACCGTGTGAAAGGAGAGAGAAACCAATAGCATGGCTAAAAAATAAAAATCGGCATATTCCAACAACGACCAGGCCAATTGCCAATATATTATCTATCCTAGCTACCAATTAAAAACATATTAAAAGTTGATTTATTCATGAGAATATTTTTAAAAGCATTCTTCAAATTTAAATGCTGGTATATTCGTAAATTTTAGTCAATTTTAATTATTTAGTTAGTGTTAATGGTTTAAATTTTATTATACCATGGATATTAAAAATAACTAAAATTCAATCTCAACCATTAAGTATAAATAAATGATTGGATTGATCGAAATTTATAAATGTATCACCTATAAAATTTAAAGATTCCTTATTCAGAATATAAATGCCAACTTTACGTTTAATAGTGCCTTCATTATAGTGGCTATTAGGCAAAGCATCTTGAATAACTAAATGGTCAAGGCATCGTGGTTGTTAGGGATGTTAACGATGCGGGTTCAGTACGGATAGTGCAAACCTCATTCCGCATTTAATGCTTTTTTTGTGCGGATTTGGGGATTCCCCATTTACTGTTTTGGAGTTTTTTCACACTCATTACGTATCCACGCAGGAATCTACAAGTATGGGTAATATCCGCTGAACAATAAAATTTTAAGTAATGAAATTTTATATATACAATATACACATGTATACATATATCTGTACCTACGTATATGTATACATATATGTACCCCGTTGATATCGTAGTGGTGTTTACGAGAAAATGTCCTTTTAGTACTAAAAACCTGTCAGCTATCAGTCGATGTTTCATTAATAATATGCTTGAATCATTAAATGCAGTTGTTGATATAGTAGAGATAAACTTTTTTGTTAAAAGTTTCTCTGAAAATCTGTAAATATTCCATTTGTAAATACGTTTCTTTGTGGTTCAAACACTATTAATTAAGTAGAGCTAATGATAATAACAATAATAATCTTAAGAAATTAAGCTAATAAAAAGGCAAAATCACACTTAAGAGAAGTTGCATGGAGTTCCTCTTCCTAATTGATTTGTTAGTCACCATTTGTCGATAAAACTATGCTCTGTCTTTTCTTTCTTTTTTTAAAAAAATAATTAATAATATTTTTTTGACATAAAGTTCAAGATAGTGGGCATTTTCCCTTTAGAGGCCATTGAGTTCATTATGATCCTTTCCCTACCCCACTCTCTAAAAGGATGCCTTTTTATTTTAATAATTTAATTATACACTTTGTTAGCTCAATCCCTCATTCACCATTATTAAAAGTGTTTCTACAGTGTCTTTCAGAAACTCAAAATCTGCGGAGAACACTTAAAAATTGTACGATTGATATTTGTTTAGAATGAATAAAATTAAAAGAACTTTACCAAAATATATGTTAATAATACCACTATATTATCATTTTAATGACAAATTTTATTTTCAGCATTGTTGGATTATCATTTTCATATTATACTAATAAGTATAAGTTTATCAAAAAAATTTTAATGTTATGTTATAATTTTGTAATGGTAAAAAGTTATGATAATTTCTATTATAGTCTTGACAATAAAAAATATTTCTTATATTTTTGTTACAAATGGGTTATGTGATTTTAAAATTCAGCAAACAAACAAAATTAAGACCATCAATTTGAATTATGTCATGATAAAGTATAATCTATTTTGAAATAATACGTGCAAATAATTGTTTTTATTATAAGAGTATGATAATTTCAAAAAATCATACAATGAAAAATAATTTTTTTAAAAATTATATACAATACGCATTTTAATCGAATTTAAAATTTAATACTAATAAAGAAATAGAAATTTGCTTAGGTCTCAACTAGTCCTTGTTCAGGTCTTAGCCGCTCGTCTTGCTTGCGCGTAACAATTTTAAAACATTGCATACCTTGTTTTGAAAAAAAATTTCATAGATACCATTTGACCAAACAGTCTAACTTAGTTAAAAAAAAGAGAAGTCAAACACTCATTTATAGGGAAAAAAATCCTCTGTCCTCAACTATATCCTCAACATTGTCCCCTCCAATCAGATAATACCACTTGTCAACTTTTATTAAATTTTAATTAAAAAAGTAGAAGAGAGAAATTGATAATTATTAAAATATAATAAAAGTTGACACGTGGCATTATCTGATCGGAGGGATAGGGTTGGGGACAGGGGATTTTTTTCCCATTTATACGTGATTCAAATTGTAATTAAGATTTAATTTTTTTTTCGCATTTGAGCCTGATTGATGACATGTTGGGGGAACTTTCTTCACTTTATTGTGAAACAATGAAAGTAAGTGTGTTTGATTTAGTTGTTATTTTTAACATTTGATGTTTAATGATAGTTTTTTGTTATTATTTGCTACAGTTTATTCACGAAACAATTAGTGGTATCAAATCTTCAAACTTCCATTAATGATCTACTTCACTGGATATTTGATCTTCTTTGTTTGAAGATTATAATGGTGTTATTATAAAAAAAATACAATGGAGTTGAACGCTAATGCTTTGTGTAATTTTCTTTTATTTATGGATCTTTTCGTTTTTTATTACCCCATTTAATAAAGTTTCGAGCTAGAGTTTTCATATTAGGAGTGGAGTACTAACTTAGATGACATGTCTTTCATCTCTCTTAATTGACTATTTAGTTATATTCATTAAAATTTTTATCTACTATTTAGTTATATTCATCAAAAAATTTATCTACAAAACAGATAAAAGTACTTGTTAATTATAATAGCCAATTACTTAGAACTGCTATTCATGTCACAAAATCGAAATGCATGCAACTTTAGAACAAATTACAGATATATACTAAATATATAGTTATTGATTAAGGTGGTAATAGGCCGCATAATTGTTTCCAAAACCCAAAAAAGTATTGCTACTTGAATTTTTAACTTTATTATAAAAATTTTATATTTTATTAAATTTATTATTTTAATATATTAATAACTATTAATAATTAAAAAAATACTAATATGTCTAGTCCCCGTTTAGATCCCGATTAATCCTCGTCTAGGCTCCTAGAAGTTCTAGTTGTCTCACTTCTAAAATACTGCTTAATGGAAAAAAATCCTCTGTCCCCAAACCCTGTCCCCAATTGTGTCCCCTCCAATCAGATAATATCACGTGTCAACTTTTATTATATTTTAATTGAAAAAGTAGGAGAGAGAAATTAATAATTACTAAAATACAATAAAAGTTGACACGTGACATTATCTGATTGGAGGGACATAGTTGGGGACATGGTTTGGGTATGGAGGATTTTTTTCCTTAATTAAGAAGATACCACCTTATCAACAGCATATGTTTTTGGAGCAAATGGCACAATGTTAACCTCACATTATTTATTTTGGTTATCATGGCCTCAATCAACGACATAGATTAATTTAACCTGTAATTATAATCTAAGATTATGTTTTTTTTCTTTCACATTCAAAGTACATTATGGGATAATATTATTATTCTTAATTCCTCTAATTATACTGTAAAAATATAAGTTGTGGCAACTTTTTATTTGATTAAGTTATGCTTAGTATGCTTGCCTTTCTTAAAGGCCAAACTTTATTGTGTGATTGTCATTAATCTTAAATCTATTGTAATTTTTCTGTGCCTTGTGAAGGTAAGAAATTCTCGTTGGAGACTCACTCATCATAGTTAGGTGCGTGACTTGAATCAAATTCAAATATTATCGAGCAAAGCTCCTTTGGACTGGGTGGGCACACAAAAAATTTATTCTAACTTTATTTCTGACAAGTTTTATTTATTTTATTGTTTCTACTTAACTTATAAATAACTTTTTTTTAAGAAATAAGGTGGCATTTTACCACACTGTTCCTTAATCTTCCGCTTCTTGCAACACTGTTTCTGCAAAATGTATATTTGATAGGATCAATACTGACTTGCAATGTAATACTACTCGACCGGGTTTCAATTTTTTGCAATGCAATTTAGATAGACATCATTTTTCCCCTCAAGGTTGCATAAGGGATAATATCAATATGACTCATGCGGATCTTATGGTCAAACAAGAACAACAACCTATTCACACATATGTTGATGTTGTGGTCGATGCTGCACCGGATGTGGAAGCTGCGAAACAAGCTGTGACGACTACTCCTTCAACTTGTAGTGTCCATGTTTTGCCTTTAGTGGATGAGGTTGAATGCGATACTCGATTTTAGGCTAAAAGGTTTCAATCAAGTGATGACGTAGAAGACCATGTTATTACAGGAGGAAAACGTCATCTATCCAGACTTTTTTGTTGATTCTGATTATGCAACATATGATCGTAATTATGATGAGCTTGAGGTAAGCTATATCCTTGGCAACCAGCAAAAGGAGGAAAAAGGAAAAAAGTTTCGGTTAAAAGACGGGAATCACAACGTTCTCACAATCCACATAATAGATACTCCCTTGATGTTACTTTAGTTTTTTTATCTTTTTTTTATTTTGTTTAATTTTTCCTTGAATTTCTTTTCCTTTTAGTAATATCAAAGTCCGAAATTTCCAGCCTCAACTTTTTATTAGAAAAATGGCATTTTATCTATTTTATTGATTGCATGACCCACAATTCCACACTTCTTAAATTCTTAAGATTGCTAGTGGTTAACTCATAAATTACTTAAAATACAACTACAACTACAACAAACACATTACCTTTATGAACTTTTTGTAAATCAAACTTTATTTTCTTTAAATAAATGACTAGTATTAAATTCTCTTAATTTCCATTGTTCATTTGCCACAAAAGTTGGAGCGGAACCCATCACCTTAAATGTTTACAGTTGATATATATAACACAAGGTCTCAGTCTTCCACTAATAAAATCACAAGTTCTTAAACAATTTATTATTGCTAAATTTATAATTCATTCCCAAAGTTGTAAAAATTTATAAAAATAAAAGTTATAGAAAGATTAGTGATGTAACACTTGAGTGGGAAAATTAAAAACAATTACTATCTGTGGATCAGTCTACAATGGACACTTAAAAAGGTAGAACACAACGTTTTTTATTTCGTACCATTAATTTATCTATTAATTAATATAATATTAGATGATTAATTACTTTTAATTAAATAAGTAAAAATATATTTATTATGCTTACTCATCTTATTTTAGCTATACACAAGACTCCATCTTTCTTCCACTACTTTGGAAGCTTATAGAAACCATTATTATTATTATATAATTTGCTGTGATAATGGAAACTAATTCGTTCATATTCAAAGTATACACGTTACTTTTGTATATTTAATTCAATTTTTGAGAAAAATGGGATTGAGCCGAGCCTTCGGAGCTCTAGTTGCAATTCATCTACTGTTTTACGAATTTATACTTTATATGTTTTTTTTATCTAAATTAAAGTACTAATTCAATATTTTGTGAAGTTTCAATACAATTTTCATTAAATTTTTCTAATTTATTGTGTTATTATGTATTGATGAAACTGTAAATAGATTTTTATTATAAAGTATGAATTATAAATTAATCATTTAATAATGTAATATATTTCTTTTTGGTTTTTTTATGAAAATGTTTAATACCAAATAAAAAGGGACGTAAGGGAGTAATAATTAAAATCGATCTACATTCAACTACGACAACAACAAACAACATTTAACTAACATTGCTTTTAACTATATCAGATATAAAAAAAAATATCGACAACAATAAATAATTATCAACTACAACAACACATAACTATCCACTATAACAACACCTAACAATATTTAAACCAAAGAGAATTGATTGCTTTTATTATTGTTTTCAAAAGTACAAGAAAAACATAACAAAAAAGAATAAAGAGAAATTGTGGTTTTTTCCCTTTTGAGGTTTCACTTTAATAAAATACCCCCTTTGAAACCTTATTAATTAATTACCCCTTTTTAATATTTATTTTAAAAAATTACCCTTTATTAAATGACTAATACCTCTTTATGGAGTTTTAATTATTTCAGTTTCTTCCTTTATAGAGTTTTAATTATTTCAGTTTCTTCCTTTTTAATTAATTTTGATTATGACAGTTATTTTAATTAGTGAGATTCTTCCTTATCAGAAGGATTTTCCCATATTTAATTAACTGTTCACGTTTATTTGTAAAATAAAAACGTTTTTATTGCTTCTTCTTCTCTGATTCGTCCCTTCATCACGTTCATCTACAAATTAAAAATGTTTTTGTTGCATTATCTTCTCTATTTCGTCCATTATTGAATATGTGCTATTGCTTCATCTTCTTGGATCTGTGTTGTTGCTTCATCACGTTCATCTGCAAATTAAAAACGTTTTTGTTGCATTATCTTATCAGTTTCGTCCGTTATTGAATATGTGTTGTTGCTTCATCTTGTTTTCGGATTCCTCCCATATATTATCCACGGATTCTATCTCATATGGTTCCCTGTCTAATCTGCAATGGAGGAAATTGATATCCTTGTCTATCACAATGGTTACTGGACTCCCGAGAAGGATTTCGCTGATTACAGTGATTACGGAATTGTTATCAATAAAAAAATGAGTTTCAGAGAATTGCAGTTCGTTATTTTTTACAGTTTGATGTTAGATACATCGAATGTCAATTTATTGATTCAATTTCAGCTTCGTTCCAGATCAAATCCAATGAAAATTTTTGATGATATATCATTGCGATTCTATTTACGGACTCGATTTCGCATGGTTAATCCAATGGAGTATCCACTTTTTACAATTTTGACGATGAACGAACATGTACAATCCGTGCATCCTCCTGGTGTATGTTTTTTAAACAAAAGTTACATTTAAATTTTCAAAAATAATTGAATGGTTCTATGAATTTATTGTATGGTTATGTTTTGTTTTGAATGGTTCTGCATTTTAGAATGTGTATGGTTATATTCATAATATCAAAATGTGTATGGTTTTAATTTTCTGAATTGATTGATTGGTTTTATGCATTCTGTTGTATGGTTATGTTTTGGTTTGTATGGTTCTGCGCTTTAGAATGTGTATGGTTATATTCATAATATCAAAACGTGTATGGTTTTAACTTTCGGAAACAATTGAATTGTTTTATGCATTTTATTGTATGGTTACGTTTTGGTTTGAATGGTTGTGCGCTTTAGAATGTGTATAGTTATATTCATAAAATCAAAACGTGTACGGTTTTATTTTTGCTGTTGTATGGTTATGTTTTGATTTGAATGGTTTTGCGCTTTATCATGTGTATGGTTTTGCGCTTTAGGCTTAGGATGCGTATGTTTTCTAACTATTATGCATGGGTACTAATTCAAATGTAAACATACATTATAACACATTTATTTTTGTTGTTTCTTTTTTTGCAGTTGTTGATGAACCATATCCTGTCAATGTACAAGTGGGGATTGATTATGAGCACAATGAAGACAATATCGAATGGGGAGAAGCTCATGATATGTTTATAAAACTACTTACTAGTACGTTGTAGCATTTGTGGAATTCCCGGTCACAATAGGAGAACTCGTAGACGTACAAAGTAGGATGTTAAACAATATTTTTGTTGTATTATTTTCTTATTTATCGTTGCTATTGTTTTTTTTTTGTTCAAAGTAGGATATTAAACAACATTTCTTTTTTGTAGTACAACTTTTTTATTTTTTTATGTTATTCTATATTCCATTTTATTCGTATAAGTAATTACATTTACTTTGTATTGTTCGCGTTGATATGTATTGTTTTATGCATTTATTGTATGATTCTAATTGCTTTATATACATTGTTAATTTTTTATGTGCATGGTTATTGTTTTTTGTATGTATGTTGTACTTGAATAATGTGTATAGTTGCATAATGTATATAGTTATTATACGTTGATATGTTTGGGTTGAGATAAATTTATAAACATACATATAAACCATACTGTATGTTGTGTATTGTTCGAGTTGATATGTATGGTTTATGCATTTATTGTATGGTTTTAGTTGCTTTATATATATTGTTCATTTTTTTATATGTATGGTTATTGCTTGTATAATGTGTATACTTGCATAATGTGTATACTTGTATAATGTATACAGTTATTATACGTTGATATGTGTGGGTTGAGATAAAATTATAAACCGTACATATAAACCACACTGTATGTTGTGTATTGTTCAAGTTGATATGTATGGTTTTATACATTTATTATATAGTTTTAGTTGCTTTATTGTTCATTTTGTGTGGGTTGAGATATAAATTATAAACCTTACGTATAAACTATACTATATTGTTCATTTTTTTATATGTATGGTTATTGTTTTTTGTATGTATGGTTGAACTTACATAATGTGTATAATTGCATGGTTATGTTGTATAATGTGTATAGTTGCATAGTTATGTTGCATGGTAAAGTGTATGGTTTTTTGCATCTGTTGTATGGTTATGTTGTATAATGTGTATAGTTATACAACTCTTTATTTTTAAAATGCCCTGGTATAAATGTATGGTAGTAGAAGAATTCAAAAAAATCCCTAAACCCTGATTAACAACCTTATTCGAAAATTCTTAAAAAAACATAGTAACTTCAATGTGCAACACTAGTTCAATTAACGAATGAAAAGCAGGTCACTCAATCCTCATTGCTCTCTTCATTGTTTTCGGATTTTCTTCTCCCACCTGTAAAGCTGAACATCGATCTCCCTTGGAATCGGTTGTTGATCTATAAGGATGGTTGATCTTGCATATTGTGTACATGTTAAATAACATTTTTATTGTATTCTTTTCTCATTTATCTCTGCTATTAAGTTTTTTTCGTACAACTTTTTTGTTTTTTCATGTCAATCTATATTACAATTTATTTGCATAAGTAATTACTCTTTACTGTTTTTTTTAATGTTTACGATGATTATACCATTAACCAAAGGACGATTATACTAATAACCAAATATTTAATGATATTATATTTATACCATTTAAAAAATGATCATTTTGAGTTGTGTATTTTCGTATTGATATGTATTATTTTATGCATTTGTTGTATGGTTCTAATTGCTTTACATATATTTTTCATTTTTTATGTGTATGGTTATTGCTTTTTGTATGTATGGTTGTACTTGCATAAAGTGTATAGTTGCATAATGTGTACAGCTATTATACGTTGATATGTATGGGTTGAGATAAACTTATAAACCATACTGTATGTTGAGTATTGTTTGCGTTAATATGTATGGTTTTTTGCATTTGTTGTATGGTTCTAATTGCTTTATATATATTGTTCATTTATATTTGTATGGTTATTGCTACTGTATGTATGGTTGTAATTGCATAATGTATATAGCACTTGTACGTTGATATGTATGGGTTAAGATATTATTGTATGGTTGCGAGTGCATAATGTGTTATGTGTATGGTTTTTTGCAATTGTTGTATGGTTATGTTGTATAATGTGTATAGTTATACAACTGTTTATTATTAAAATGCACTGGTATAAATGTATAGCAGTAGAAGAATTAAATAAACAAAAAATCCCTAACACCATGATTAACTACCATATTCGAAAATTTTTAAAAAAACATAGTAACTTCAATGTGCAACATCAGTTCAATTAAAGAATAACAAGCAGTTCACTCAATCCTCATCGCTCTCTTCATTGTTCTCGAATTTTATTTTCCCATGCCAATACAGACTGAAGGCGAGTCTTGCCTTGTGAAGTTGAACATCGATAGTACGAAATCTGGTCTCAGTTGCAGAGAAAGCACCTCTAAAGATTTCTTCAGAGATGGTTCCTTGTTCTTTAGCAAGCCCTACAAAATAAAGATAAATTGGGAATGGTTAAATCTTCTTTTTAAGATAAACTGAAGAAATTAACCTCCAGAAACATAAAATCAAATCAATTGCATTTTTAAATCCATTTGAGACTCCAATTTGCAGATGAATAAAACAAGAAAGGCAATTGAGATAACAAAAAAGAAAGGCTTACTCATGAGATGTTTGAACAAATGGTCACAGATAAATCGGGCGACTTCAGGCCCACCATGAACATCATACACACCAACAAAGGTGGAGTCACGTCTAGTTTCCACTTGGCTGTGGTCTTCAATGATCTCATTGGCTTGAACAACGATGAAAGAAAATTCGCCATAGGAGTGCTTTTCAAGGTCTTTAGACCAAAGAAGAGAATTAGAAACGGAAGATTCTTCATCATTATCACTGTTGTTGTTTTCATCCTTGTTCATACGGGGCATATCGACTCACCTGTTTCTAACATGCCATTGCAATCCTTGCCAACCACGAGAACATCCCTCATTTCCTTCCCAATCGCAACTCTCTTTCTTAAAACCCTAGAATAACCCCCAAATCAATCAAGATAGTAACTCTGCACAATTTGATTAAAAAAGATTGGGGAATTTGGGGGAAACAGATGAGGATCAGAGTGTTTTAGTTAAGAGAAAATCAAATTTAA
>CATIWQ010365508.1:0-22666 GCA_949673415.1 Euphorbia schlechtendalii
ATCTTATCTTCCTTGTTGATCTTTAGAGCTAGCCCTTCCCTGTGGGATCGATATCTTTTAAAACTACATCACAACTGTATACTTGCAGTTATCATCATTTTTCTATTTGATAAGAGGTACTGACAACACCTATATTTTTCATGAAAATGTTTTTGGCACCATTGATATATAGCCGAATCTTATGAACAAACTATCAAACTTATCAGTAGAAAAGTGCCGAACAAATACTCGCCTTCCAATCTTCGAAGCTTCATCATCTTCTTCTTCAATCATTGGAGCCTTGCCAGGATGACGTCTAGCAGTTGGATCAGATGGGCTAATGGAAGAATCTTCAAGAGTCATGATTAGTTTCTTGGTGCGGTTGGAGTAAGAGTAGAAAGAATAAACACCGTCGTTCTCTTGAAGAAGTCCGTTATTCTTCAAGTAACTCCCATCCATATATCGGAATACTCACCCGATTGTTGAACATATGGGAGTTCGTTTCGTGCACCCAATATAATGGCGGTGATAATTTCGGTCACCCCAATCTTGTTCCTCATGCTCGTTGAATTCTTCTTCATCATATCCCAAATTATATCCATGAACTCCGCTTTTTGCTTATTTATCACGCAAGAAAGAATGAACAAATCTCTCTTTTGGACTTTGGTGTTCTTTACTCGATAAAATACCGAAGCGGCAAGGTATTTATGGAGTAGGAGAATATACTCATCCTTAATAAGTTTATTTGGAGAATATTTGGGATCGAAAACTCTCTTACCCGTTAAATCTGCTCAAATTTGATATCCTGAAAAAGAATCTGTCATGCTCGATGAATTTTCGACTTCAAACCCGAACCAAGTACTCATAATCTCTCTTGTGATGGTATAATGTCTACCTTGGTTGCGAAATTGAATCGCCCTCTTCATTTTATCTTCAAAGTCGAATGTCACTAGACATTCCAAAATCAAATCACGATTTTGTGGAAATCACTTTCCCACAAATGTGCTTAAACCCAAATCAGATATATACATTCCCATTTGCTCATGGAGGCCTAAAGTCTCCAAGAAAACCAAATCAAGAAAAATCATACCACGATCTCCAATTTCTTCAAAACTTGGAATCTTTTCCCAACCTCACGTGAACGAATTGAAAAGGAGAACTGTATTCTTGTTGATAGTTTGGGATATCACTTCTATTCACGGCTACCTTAACATGAGGCATATTGGTTTTTAAAGTAAAGGTTGAAAAAGGTTTGAAATGTAGAAGAATAGAGATGAAAGAATCAGAACTTTAGCATGATTTGTAGAAGGTTATGGTGGTTGTGGATTCAATCTAGACTTGTATATAGAGTTCTATTAGGTCTCTTATTGGTCTAAATAGTCAATATAGTTGTTTTTCCTTCAAACTAGCCTTTAATGGCAGTCTTAGCCATTTGTCACGTGTTAATCGTGATCTGCAATGGTCAAATTCTTCCCATATCGCAATCGCGAGGGCTTATCATGATCATGACTTTCTACACAATGGAATAGAAGGTTTTACTACATAATGTCATGGGTGCGATCTATAGTCACGGTCTCGACCTTCTTCAATTCTTCTATTTCTTCAATTTTTAGACTTAGTCCTAAAAAAACTTAGAAAAACAAACATGTTAAATATAAATAATAAATATTTACTTTTTAATAAATAATAAATAGATAGTAATTGAACATCAACATCTTGTTGTTCAAATTTATTTTCATACTTAACATATAGTTACAAACATACAATTAAACAAATAAACAACAAGCAAACAAACTGTACAAACTCCTAAGTGAAAAGCGAATAATTATTCGGAGGAAATCGCTTAACGTCAAACATCAGAGTATGAATATCATCGAATTTCCTATGAATTGAGATTTGTGCCTCCGTAATGTCGTTCAACTATCCCTGAAGTTTAGTTGCTTTTCGTTCTTCCTCCCTTGCAATATCTTTTTCTCTTTGTCTATCAGCTTCCACTCTCTCCTCCCATGATTTCCAATCATGAGTAATTTTATCTTCTCCAATGCACTTTATCAGAAATCCATACTCGAAGAATATTTCTGTACTTAATTCTGGAATCTCATCTTCATCACTAAATAATTCAGTGGCATAGGGCATTCTCCCAATCTGTCCCAACAGATTTTCCATTGTTCGACACCTATATTCTGTCATTCCAGGATTTTTTGCGGCAGACATAAGTGTATCCATCATAATCCCCAAATCATCAATAGGTGTGCCATTCCAAATTGCTTCCATCACAAACAATTCTTCAGGAATGACAAGATCAAAAGTTAACTTCCCGAACAATGCACCACTTAAGAAAAAGTGTAATGCGAGCAAACAAGGATCATGAATCCATTGGCTATAGGCAGATGCTTGTTTGAACTCAGTTTAGCTGGTCAAGCAGTTCCATGTTGGTAAAGGATCCCATCCAGGAAGCATCTTATTGTAACAATCCTTTGGAAATCCCATATATTTGTCTAACGCTTTCCTTCTCAACTTGTATTCTTTTCCGTGATGATGATAAACTAGGCAGTCCTTCTTATTGTTCTTCCACACCAATGTTACCAACATCTCCATATAGGTTTCCACACTATTCCCCGGAGACATGTTTGAATAAATGACAAAGTTCGAAATTCTGAGATAGTACATTACCCTATCATAAACCCCAAGATTGATGAAACTATTCCTATGAATGGTGTAGGAACTTTTGTATTCAGCATCCTTGATTATCTCGAAATGATCTCCTTCTTCATGAGAATGGATAAAAAATGGTACCTCATACCATTCTTGTAAGTTTGATGGAGGAATTAGATTGGATTTATTTGGTAGAACCATTTTGAAATGAAAGGAATTTTAAAAGAAATGGGATGGTTTCAGATTTGGAACTGAATTGTGATTGAAAAGGTAAGAAATACAGATTTCAAAAGTGAGAAATGATGAATTCTCGCACATCAATTTGTAGAGTTTGGAGGAATAACCATTGAATAACTACTAAACTGCTACAGTTATTGCACAAGTCACGTTCGTGATTAATTATCACGATCGTGACTTACAAATCTTGAGAAACAAAAAGTTTTTTTATGGGATTCATGAGAGCAAAATGGAGTTGCGAGCATGCATAGGCAAAATAGAAGAAAATCTTCAATTTATCTAGAATTCACACGTAATAATATGACATATCACCTCCAAGATGATCGTTTCATACTCTTTTTCACATCCAAGTTAGGATAGACAAATTATACAGTTTATGAAAGAAATAAATAGATATAATTGGCAAATGTAAAAGTACTCTCCAAATTTTTTATCTTCAGAATGCACTTACCTTCCCAAAAACGGTGCCAAAAACTTGTTCGCAAGATTTTAGCTATACTCGTTCCGAAAGGCTTATCCTTGGTAACAGCACCAAAAAACTTATTCCCCACTTTTCTACTGATAAGATAAAAGTTCTTAATATGAACAGGTGTAGTCAGTACTGCTTATCAAATAGAAAAATGATGATAACTACAAGTATACAGTTGCGATGTAGTTTTAAAAGATATCGATCCCACAGGGATGGAATTCGGTTCTAAGGACCAACTAGAGTTATAGAACAAAAAAAATAAAATATATTATAGGGTTTAGATGGTAGACTAATGAATACACAGATGCATAAACAGATTAGAGAAAATGTAAACTATATAGATATTCCCTAAGAACAAGTATAGTAGAGAAAAACATGCAAAATCATCAAGAATATTTCATACACTTGATAACTT
The DNA here is from genome assembly GCA_949673415.1 of Euphorbia schlechtendalii. Lineage (NCBI taxonomy): Eukaryota > Viridiplantae > Streptophyta > Magnoliopsida > Malpighiales > Euphorbiaceae > Euphorbia > Euphorbia schlechtendalii. The sequence goes on from CATIWQ010365508.1 coordinate 3,756, forward strand.
TAACAAACACGATTATAGAAGCCCAAATATTCAATAATTTACCGCAGAGCAACACATGAAATGACTTTTCTAAATCTAGGGTAAACGAATTATGACATTTATAAAAACTTGGATGATAATAATACTATGCTTAGTATAGGTCGCTCTCACATAACCATATTTAACAAGTTACCACTCCAAAAAATGTTGGCTCATGAAACAATGTTATAATCACAGATCCAATGACTATACACAATCTTGTTAACCCCGAAATCACTCTTAACATTAACTCGAAAGCATATAACTTCATTAATATAAATGACGTAAGAAGAAATACTCGTTGTGACACATATACATATCATAAACTTCAAAATAGAAAGTATAAGTAGAAAACAAAGTAAAGTTGTAAGGTATGCAAGTGAAAGCTAAAGTTGATCAAACCTTATCCACTCTTTAATGGGAGTCATCAATTCCCGCAATTCCTACGTCTACTTTGAATTCGGTCTCGACTAGTACAGAACCTCCACGAGGATGCTATTCTTTATGAATATCGAATAAATGAATGTTGAAGAATAGAAACTTTTATTGATAAGTGCTTTGCAATTACACTCATACAACAATTGCTCAAATTGGTGAAGAAATCTAGTGATCGAAATAATAATCGCACTTATACATTTTTCTCACTAACACTTTGAACGTAACAAAATCTATACAACTTTCACTCTCTAATGTTTATCACGCATATCATCTATGCACTCTCATTCACCATGCCTTCTCATCCCCACAAAAATGGTTAGTTTTGAACCCTATTTATAGAGTGCGAAGGGTTGCGTCTATCCAAATGAAGAGTCGTGTCCATTGGTGAAGGGTTGCATTATCTTCAATATGATTGGATGTAAGGATTTGTCTTTATCATCAATGGATAGGTACTTTTTCATGCCTTCTATGTCCCTAAGAAGTGTCTTTTTGTCTAATAGTTGGTGGTGGTTGATCATTTCTATCCAGCAGTTGGAAGTTCAGAATAGTTATCCAAAACCTTCACAAGTCATGAGCGTGACTTACATGTCGTGATTGTGAACATTGGTTTGTAACTTTCAGTTTATGAAGAATGATAAGTGGTGACCGCGAATGGGTGTCATGATTGTGATATGTGTTTTTCTTCATAATTTTCCTTTGCAACTTCTCCGATCTTTGACAACTTCGATCCTAAGTCAATTCCTTGTGTTCCATTGCACCTTTTTTCACTCTTTTTACATAGAGTTCCATCTTTGATCATTTTACTCCCAAGATTCACCTATTTTCTGCACTTGCATAAAAAACAACTACATACCATGTGAAGTTTTTTATATGAAGTATAAAATGACTCCAAACCATATCATTTTATGATTGAAAATGTCAAGATAATAAGTGTAATTATACACTTATCAGTCATTCTCGAGCAATGTCGAATGATAAAAATGGTGAAGATTAATGATGGAGATTGTGTCTATTAACGACAAAGATCACAGTAGAGTTTTCTTGTAATTCTTGAGCTATGTTGAATGATAAAAAAATGGTGAAGATGATGTTATTGGGATCACAATAGAGTTTTCTTGTCATTATCGAGCAATGTTGGATGATGAAAAATGAAAATATGTGATTGTACGAAAAAGGGCATGTAGAAGATGTCCATGCTTGGCATGCCATTGGGAATGATTTAAAATCAATCTCATGATTGATGTCTCCTTCGAAAGATGATTCTGAACAAGGGTTTGCCTTTGTATTATTGTTGAAGTTCTTATGGTTAAAGACTTTAACCACATGTTGATGTTGTGGTTGTCATCATCCATGTCAACAAACATTTTGAATGTTGTCTAATAAAGAGTAGGTCAAAGTCATCTGTATACTACAGATATGAGGTAACAAGGTATCGAACTCGAAGCTTATGCCTATGTATGAGATAAGTATCGGTTAGATGAGTGATAGAAAAATATTGAACTCGTAGCTTACACTCCCTTAAGAGATGTATATAGATTGAACTAGTGATGAAAGGATGTTGAATTCGAGACTTTCACTTGCTTGGGAGACACGTAGAGATAAAATCAATGATTAAAGGGTATTGAACTTGATACTTAGACTCACTTGGGAGACACGTAGAGATAAAATCGAATGATAAGAATATGTTGAGCTCAAGACTTACACTCCAATAGGAGATGTGCAAAGATCGAACCCATTGATAAGAATGAGTTTTGCTTATGTTACCCCTTGCATTGTCATGTGCTGAAATTGGTCACATGGTTGATGAACTGTTGATCATCCATTATTATGATGTCATCGGTTAGGATTTTTCCCCTAGCCATGATGTCGTTGGGATGAATTTTGTCTCATGAGTGATGCCACTTAGTCGACCAGTTGATCTTTATACTTTTGCCCCTAGCCTTGATGTTCGAGCTTCCTACTAGATTTTCATACAAAACAAAATTAACAAGTCCATATATATGCATAGAATGAGTGTATTATTCACCACTTTTCTACTGATAAGTTTAATAACTTTTACGCGAAGAGTTTGGCTATATATCAACAGCATCAAAAACTTGTTAACGAAAAATATAGGTGCTGTCAGTACCCCTTATCAAATAGAAAAATGATGATAACTGCAAGTATACAGTTGCGATGTAGTTTTAAAAGATATCGATCCCACAAGGAAGGACTAGCTCTAAAGATCAAATAGAGGAACTGAATAAAAGAAAAATAAAATAGATTATTTAATTGTGTAGGATTGGAATGATGGATGGATAGACAAATGCATGAAAGATTAGAAAAGATAAAAGTATATAGATATTCCCTACGAACATGTATAACAAAGAAATCATGCAAGGTCATCAAAGATATTACGTTCACTAGATTAATTTAACATACTTGGTTCTAGACACTCAGAAATTCAATTATTCACCGCAAAGCAACACATGAAATAAATTTTCTAAACCTAGCGCAAACGAATTAAGAAAAATGTATAAACTTGGAAAATGTCAATACTATGCTTAGTACGGGTCGCTCTCACATGGCCATATTTAGCAAGTTACCATTCCAAAAATGTTAGCTCACTAAATAGCGTTATATCACAGATCCAGTGATTATACATGATATTGTTAACCCCAAAACTACTCTTAAAATTAACTCCAATACATATAACTTGATTAATATAAAAGACTTAACACGAAATACGCATTATGACACACAGACATATCATAAACTTCGAAATAGAAAGTATAAGTAGAACGCAAAGCAAAGTTGTAAGGTATGCAAGTGAAAACTAAAGTTGCTCAAACCATATTCACTCTTTAATGGGAGTCATCAATTCCAGCAATTCCTGCGTCTACTTTGAATTAGGTCTCGGCCTGTACAGAACCTCCGCTACGATGCTATTCTATGCGAATATCGAATAAACGAATGTTGAAAAATGAAAACTTTTATTGATAAGTGATTTGTAATTACACATATACAACAATCGCTCGAATATATAGAGAAATCTAGTGATCGAAATAAGTATTCGAATCACTTATACATTTTCTCACTAATGCTCATGAACGTAGCGAAAACTAGACATTTTTACTCTCAATCTATGCACACATTATGCACTATTTTTCCACCCCTTTATTCTATACTCCAATGGCACCCAATGCACGAAATTGTTGAGGATTTGGAGCCCTATTTATAGAGTTTAAAGGGTTGCATCTATCCAAACGAAGAGTCTCATCCATTGGTGAAAGATTGCATTTCTTCAATGTGATTGGTTGAGAGGCTTTGATAATTCACAATGGATAGGCACCTTTTTATGATTGGTTGACTCCTGATAAGTGTCTTTTCGTTGGTAGTTGATGGCAGTTGATGGCGGTTGATCATGCTTATCTAGCGGTTGGTAGTTAAGAAAACCGTCCATGTCAAGACCGCAATGTACATGTCGCGACCGTGAATCTTTGTTGGAAGATTTCTATTTCTGAAGTGAACAGGTCATGACCGTGAGGTATTGTCACGAAAGTGAATTGAGTTTTCTTCAGAAATCTCCTTGTAACTTCACTGATCTTCGACAACTTCGATCCTAAGCCAAATCTTTAAGTTCCACGCATCATTTTGCACCTTTTTCACTCTTTTTTCATAGAATTCCACTTTAATTCATTTTACTCCCAATATTTACCAAGTATCTGCATTTGCATAAAAAACAACTACATACCACATGAAATCTTTTATATGAAGTATAAAAATGAAAAACTATATTGTTTATTGTATAAAATTAATGTGATAATAAGTGTAATTATACACTTATCATGTATGCATGTTGATGTGGACTTCCTTTGATTGTGTTGGGCTGCTAGATGATGCCCCTATGCATTTGGACAAGATATGGTGGTAGATGTAGGACTCTTTCTAGATGAATCATGGTATGAACCTGGGTACGAGCTAAGTTTGTCAAAGTCTAGTTCAAAGTCTTTTTCTAATCTTCGAGTATATTTCAATGAGTCATTAGTATGAATTCTTCACTAGCATCTTGTTATCGCCTCAAATTTTGATATTGATGCTAGGATAAAATTACCGACCTCGTAGCTCAAGGTAGGATTGTTGATGATAAAATCTTTACTTTGCTACAACTACACCATGTATTGGAATGGATTGGGTGATGGAAAGGTTGAAGTTGCTTTCCCTTGAGAAACTTTAACATCATTATGATGAGTTGTTAACAAGGTGAGGTTGAAACTACTTTCTCTTGAAAATCTTTGACATTAATATGCTGAGGACCTGAGGTTGAAGTTTATTTTTCTTGAGAATCTTTGACATCATTATGCTGAGTTGCTGAGATATTGAAGTTGCTTTAGCTTGAGAATTTTGGAAATTACGATCATTGCTTTATCGATGAACATAGAAAAGAAGCAGGATAAGCCACACCTCTTTTATTGAGCTAGAATATGACTTTGTAGCCACAAACATGACTAATGAACTCCAACGAGATTGTTATGCTAAGACTTGGATCTTATCTTATCGAGAAGAGCTAAAAACGAGATTATCGTCTAATGGTTTTTTCATGTTGAGCCTTCTTTTTGTGAGCCTTGGTTTAACAATGGATTTGTTGCATGGATTGCAAAGGTGTAAACCAGTTTTACTCCAATTACCTTGAGGGTGATAATCAAGCACAAGCAATATGCATGAAATGATTTATCGGACCTACCGAAATTCATTTTACCATTCAAGACTAAATGCATTCACATGAAACACAACATAATCTTGAGTATGAAAGACACTTTCATAAATGAATTTGAATTGATTACAACTGGTTGGTAATTATTTCCAATGATCAACTCTTACTGCCAACTATCCTATTGTGATTTTATAGTCGAAATTTGACTAGTTTTCTCTCTTTACCTTAATTTTTGCGTAGACGGCTTTTTTCAGATTTTCAATCTAATGGGTCGTCTGCCCTAATTTTTACTTGGTACTGATGAAGGGATTATCAATTCGATGGGTAATTTGAATATCTCTTTTTTGTGTGTTACTTTTATGATTTGATTTCTTTTGTTAAGATATAATAGCGTAGCGCCTTGGCCTATTTTAATCAAATGGGTGTCGATAACTTGTGCTCATCCATGTCCATGGTTTTGGGGGTAATTTTTTTTGAGGATTTGTATGGTCTTTAAGCAATAATTTCCCCCTAAAATTTACGAGCCTCATCCAAGTCTATTGCTCTCAATGGATGTTTTTAATGCTTGACATAACACTTTTATCCTTCTTTTGAGTATCTGATTTGCGTCGGTCCACCCTAATTTGTTCTTGGCATTGATGATGGGGAGATCAGTCTAGAGAGTATCTTGAATGTCCTCTTTTCTTAGTTTGAGTGGACCATCCTTTTTGCCTTAGTATACCCCTTTTCACTTATCATTAGTGATGGGGTGATTGATTATGCAGATATCTCAAATGATTGATTGGACCATACTTACTTCTTACTTTATTTATTTGCAAAATAGTTCCCAATTAGTTGTTTTGTAGCTCCTTCGAGTTGCACTCCTTTGTATGTGAGCAAACAGTTATCTTCCTACAAACTTGGCCATTTCCTTGTTGTGATATTCATGTAGGATTCATCCATCCTCCATTTCAAGAATTTATCATTAAATGCAACCATGACTTTATGTTTGTTCGTAGAGGTTGAATCTCTATGATATATCTTCCACCCACACCGAGAATGGGTAATGAGTAGGGTAGAAACGAAACGAAGTGTAGCTAATGGTAGTTGTTGGACATCCCCATGTGCTTACCACTTCTTGGATGTAGCTGACTAAATTTTTGTTGCATTTGAATCTTCTTGGTAAGAGCTAGCTTCGTTCATGTTTGAGTATGTGAAGTTTTTTTCTTCCAGGCTTGAATTTGTGATCTCTATATGAAAAAATTTCTTTGGCTTTCATGGACATGTCTTCATTAGGATAGGTGAAAACACTACATGAATTTGTGAGCTTTAGTGCATGTTGGTGGCCTGTGAGCACTCTTTTAGTGCTTGCGAGGCTGCCATGCAAGCTCCATGTTCGCGTGGCCCACTTGCAATGGGAAAAATCCCTTGCTCCTCACACTATATATCTTCCTTGATTCCTCTATTAACCTGTCTATTTGGTTTTACCATTAATGGTCCATCCAAATAAAACTTGACTCTCCCTTGTTATTCTTGGTATAGACCCCATCAATAAGTTCTTTATTTAATTTGGTGAAGGTATGTGTGTGACCTCATAGGATCCTGAAGTATGGAGCTACTAGAGGTTGACCTAAACTTACCTTCCTAATCAGGAACCTTTCGACTTAGTGCTCCAAAATCGATATGGAATCCAATAACTCTAGACGATCAAATGGACTTTCTAGCAAAGGTATATGATCCTCGATACTTGGAACGTCACGTGCTTGTGACTTGATCCAGCTCGGTAATAAATCTAGTAAAATACACTCCTTCCTGTTAGACATGATGTATGCCCTAGAGGTAATTAAGGTGATATATCTTTATTAGCTATAATGTACAAATAGTTTCGTATTATTAATAATAATAATCAAAGGCATCTTTGTTACTTATCAGTGCTTTCTGTTTATTGTATCTCGGTGGTATCATATATGTTTTAATATGTATATGCGCATCGATGAAACAAAGTTCATGACTAATTCATAGCGTAAAAGTGCAAGGGCATAGTGGGAGCTATGTGGAGTGAGAACTGCACATACGTGTTACTATGAATAGTCTAAATATCCCTAGTCGTAGTTTCATTGAGATTGGACATCAATGGAGCGGATAGACTAGCATGTGTAGGCTTACTCCTTATATTAAATCCATGCAGCCGATCCCACGAGCTGAAGTTGGTACCTTGAGTTAACACATGAATGTATTCGGGTAATACATTGGAGATCGCTATAAGACAGATACTCAGAAATAACTATATCCATGTGTTGGTGTCATGTCTCATTGCAGTAGCAATACAAGTATCCTCAGACCTGAGATACTAGTTGCCTTATGTAGGAGTTGCTATACTTTGGGTCATACTTACTCATACCCTGGTGATCAGGATGTTACGGGCATAGCGATGATCACATGTTGGTAAGCTGTGTAGTCAAGATGGGATCCATCGCTCCTGATATAGTAATATAGGGGAGATGTACCTTAGGGCCCCTTGTTGAAGTGACACACTCATAACCTCTCATCAGAGTATACAATTGATGGAATGGGATTCTAATCGATCAAGATACAAAACGGCTAAGTGGTGTTCTTCGTGAACAAGTCTAATTCTAAAATAGCTACGGATATTACATGAGCTAAAACTTAATTCGAGCTCAATAAACTAGATGGTACTTAACATGATGGAAGGGGTGTATTATACTAGTTACTATTGCAGAACAGGATCAAGTCACAGGCTCGTGACGTTCGAAGTATCGGTGGATCATACGCCTTTGCTAGAAAGCCCATTTGATCTTCTAGAGCTATCAGGTTCCATATCAGTCTAGAACACTGAGCTTAAAGGTTCCCGAATGGGAATCCAAGTTTAGGTAACCTCTGGAAACTCTATACTTTGGGATCCTATGAGGTCACACACTTTGGGTTTTATCGGACCATGTAAAGAACCTATAAACTGGATCTGTACCAAAAATACAAGTTGTGAAATCAGTGAGAAGAATTATTAATTGGTTTAACTGAATTAATAATTAAAAGGAATAATGAAAAGATAGGGAAAAATAGTCAAGGCAAGCAAGGGAATTTTCCCGTTGCAAGTGTGCCCTAAAAAGAACATGAATTATTTGAGGTGGGGCCCGCGTAGTGCTTGCACGGGCTTGCAGCCACAAGCCCGCAATGCGTGCGGGCCACAAGCATGGACTTGCGAGTGATGAGGGAAGCCCGTCCCCTCATGAAACTCGTTGGTCAGCCCGCAGGTTACCCTACCCGCCCGATTGACCCTCTTTCATGGGATAGGATTTATCCTATCCCATGCAGAGTTAGAGAGGGAGTCTTAACACTCCCCCATTTTTCCCTATAAATAGGCATTCATGCCTCTCATTATTTAAACAAACCAAAAAGATTTTAGCTTGTTTTCTCTCTAATTTCTACTCTCCTCTTTTTGTTGTGCAAGATTCTCCACGAGTTTCTCCAAACAAATTGAAAAGTTCTTTTAGAAAGCTTTAAATTTAAGTGAGCTTTCGAGGTTTGTTTTTGGATGATTTACGAGTAGTCTAGTAGTTGCTGTCTATCGACTTGTTCTACCTCATCAAGGTTTTGGTCGATGAAGATTTATGTGGATCAAGTTATAGAGGTTCTCCTAATTTGGAAGCTTGTGCTACCGAAATTGCTCAAGGGGAACGTCGCTACCAAAATAGAGATCAAGCACGCATCAACTGCTAATGCTTTAATCTTTAGATGTTAGGTTTCTTTTACATGTTCTATAAACCTATAAGCATCTATGGAACGTTTTAACTTAGGTTATATCAATCATGGCATGCTTAGGAGATCCTTAGGTTAATTTTAAGTTTTGAAACTCTGCCTTGCAACCTTTTGCATGTTTAATTACTGTCTTGATTAACCAACACTTCCATCATGTTAAGTACCATCCAGTTTATTAAGCTTGGATAATGTGTTAGCTCATGTAATAGCCGTATTATCCCAGAATTAGGCTTGTTCACGAAGAACACCACTAGCCTTTATGTGTTGAGATTGACTAGAAACCTGTTCTGTTAATCTCATACTCTGATAAGAGGTTTATGAGTGTGTCACTTCAACAAGAGGCCTTAAGTTGCACTGCACATTATATTACTATATTACCACTTCAGTCCCAATGCTTTACAATTAAATTCAATTGATTTATTACTATATTCATAAATCTATTTATAGCTAGAAGCTTCAGATTTATGGGTAATCAAGTAGATGATGTCATAATAAGCATGGACATCCTTTAATGTGATGAACAATTAGGCTTATACCTTACCTTCACGTCTATTGAATCACATATATCAGAATGAATAAGTTGTAATTGATTTTAGTTCTAGTTCATTTTGAAATGGATGATAAGTTTGATTTCCTTTAAATGGAACTCACCACATGGTGATAATTTTATCTTTATAAATTACCCATCACATTAAGCCTGGATGACGTATTCTTTGTAGCTTATGTGACACAATATTCTATTAACATTTTATTCTAAAAGAAAAGTTAGTTTGAGGAAAACAAACATTATTCGCTTGATAAATTGTAATGCACATTTATTACAATAAATCGATTTATTTAAGAACTTGACTTATAAATCTACAGTTTAGGAATGAAGAACTTGATCATTGGAAAAATTCATAGGTGAACCTATTGTTCATTAAACCGTATCACAAATTTAAATTTTGACAAATAGTATGAGAATACAACACATCAAGTAGCTATTGGGTTTGCGCTCATTGCAAATATAGTCTACATGTGTCAATCTATAGAACTTCAACTCATTTTAATGTTGATATAAATTTCAATGTTTCTCATATAGGTTGTCGAAAGTACACAAAGATACTAGGGTCCATGCTCATGCCACATGTTGCACTTCAATCAATAATACACAAAGGATAAGATTCCATCAACAACATTAAGCATAGTACAATATAATTCACTTTAGAATATATTACGTGTACCAATTTGGGTTCTATGCTTTATTGCACAGTTCCCCTATAGTGGCAATTTAACATATCACCTTTGTGATTTTTCTATTTATTGCCTTTGGACCTATTAAATTTATGTTCACATGGTTTAGACCCATTTGCATTGTTCATCTTCCCTTTTAGGTATTCTAATATTAACATCTGTTGTCTTAAGAACTAATTCCTTAAGACTTTCCTTGTGCCAATTGCATTTAGGAAGAATCTTGAATATCAGAAGAACAATTTCTACAATTTTCAAGAAATTTGTAACTACATTAAACTAACTAATTCTATAAGAATGAGTAAAGTGCATCACATATGCTCCCATTTAAAGTGAAGAACCGATCACTAGTTAGAACTTCTTTCAATTTAGTGATCAAACTTGGACATGTCTCTCTTACATGAATTGTAGCTATTAAACCACTTATAGCAATAAAAAATGATACAGGTTATTAAAACTCTTCCTCCCCCATGAAAGAAATAGATTATTGTCATGCCTGAGTTGGTTTGTACCACTCTCTTTGAACTGATATACAAAGTATAAGAGGACTCTTTATTCCTCAAGCACAAACTTAAACTTCAACCTCTAGATTACCTAATAACTACAGTTAAGAATCTAAGACCACTACAAATAAATTTGTAGCAGAAGCCATTAATGATATTCTTTAATTAGTAACGGTGAGACTAAACGATTATACTAGGATTTACATCAATTTTTTTGAGCAATTGTGTGTTAATTACAATTGACTTGAATACAAACTTTTCAAGAAAATGTAAGCATCAACCCCAATATCTAAAAATATATAATTATCTCATTATCTACCAAGTGAAAACACTTGCATTTAATTCAGTTAGATTTATCGTACAATAATAATTATATATGTTTATTGTTTGTTATAGTTCCTTTAACTATAAGGTATATCATTAATGCACTTTAAACCTATTATCTTTAATTAGTTCACTAACTAATGACATTTAATGATAAGTATTGTATAACTTTATTATGCATAATTATTGAAACGAATTTGAGATCAATATGTCATATTAATCCTAAAAATTTTATTAAGGATTTAAGTATTTTATGTATTTCATATGTCTTTAAACAAGTATAAAGTATAAAATAATTAACAATATATAAATCAAATAAAACACTTAGATTAAAGCATAATAAAACACAATCCCAAAACTATTCAATAACAAAATATGCATAAAAATTGTTATTAAAAAATATAAACAAACAAATACATACATATTAATGATGCTAAACAAATGACAATAACTTATATTGTCAACCGCTACATAACATACTCAACGTGTGTAACTATTTTATGTCTTGTTAGAATTAAATTATACACTACTTATTACAATCCAAAAATTGCAACAACATTTACTATGATGTTTATAATTATCACCCTAGGTCAACTCATTAGATCTAGAGTTCTTTTCTTTGATCAAACTCGGTGATAATAAATCAAATTATTTTAAAAGAACCTGAATATCCAATTATTACATAATTTGATCATTCAAACAAATTGAAAAATTAGGTTTGTAAAACCATGTTTTACAAAGTAATTAAATTAATACACACAAAAATTGCATTTCTCTATGCAGTATAATAAAATAATACACTATGTATTATATATAAATACAATAAGTACATTTTTTAGAACCGAAATCCTCGAGTTCCTCTTGGATCTTCTCCACTAAATAGATGTTCGGGATTACATCGGGTTTGCATCATTACTGATCATCTACAACATATGTCAAAAGGTTATTGTTAATTATTGCATAAATAATTAATGTAAATATATTACTAAAATATATTTATATAATTTATAACACATATAAATTAATGCTTAATTATCACATAAATAATTAACAAAAACATATTTTATCTTTTTTTTTATAATAAAAAAATAAATATATTACTAAAATATATTAAATCACATTATACCTCACATGTATAATTAAATTCAACTATTATATAATAATAAATTTGGATATTAATAATTTATTTTCAATTAATAGTTTTATGTAACTAATACAAATATATAAAGAAAATAATTATCAAAATTAATCAACATATGAAAAATTTTCGATTATATTCCAGTAGGTTCTAAATTATTTTCTAACCAATTAAAAATATTTTAAAAATTCAGAAACTAATTTTTCATAATTTTTAAGCATTTATCAACACAAAATAAATGAAAAACAATATTTTTTTAACCTCAAAAAATTTTGAAAAATCACCATTAAACTCAAAAAATGTGAAAATGGGATGTAAAAATTTTCGGAGCAAAACGACATCGTTTAAACGACAAAATCACGAAAACAACAAACTACCTGTTGGATAAACGCCACGTGGCAGGCTTCCAGTAAGCAAACCACACCGGAATACAAGGGACATGTGTCACACCCACATGCTGACACGTGTTAGTAGTTGGCGGCTCTCCCCCCTCCATGTGGCAGCACATAGATGCGCCATGTGGCAAACTGTCACAACTAATGTTACGGCGCGTGTATTACACGTCGGTAGTGTCGGAGTGGTGCCGGTGCGTGTAGTACACGGCTCACCTTCCCGTCGTTTTTCAGTGATCAGACTTTGGCAATTCTACTCATTTTTTTCTTTTGAGTTTATTGGTGTGGTCTGTTTTACGAAAAAATGAACAGAAATTTTACGTTTACCCAAAACAATGCGAAAATCAAAAAATTTTCTAGCAAAAAACACTTAATTCTTGCTACAAACAAATTCAACTCGTATTTAAATATACATAATTACTAAAATTACAGAAAAAAACAACGAAAACATCGCCAGAACACAGATTTTCATTAAAAACGCTCCAAAAACATGATTTTTTCTCCCTTTTCACATCTTAATCGTGTAATTCAAGAAGAACATGAAATCGAATTCTGGAAACAAAATTTTCAGAATTTTAAAATGTGTAGAAACAGATTATCACATAAAAATCATCGTAAAAACAACCCTACTCATGATATCATTGATGGAAAATGTAAATAGGAAATGAATTCGGATTCTAACCTTTATCATATGCCCAAGATCGAAGAACGCCGCATAATGCCAAGTCGAATCCATCTCACGGTTTGTCGGAGTATGGATATGTATCCACAACTTCTGTAGCGTCAAAGATCGATAACGATCAATTGGCTATGTTTTCATCGCGAGATGAAAATTCGGGAGATAGAAAATAGTTGGAAAAATGATAATGATAATGGTAAGGAAGTTAACAACATCTCTAACAAAAGAAAGTTTTGGGAAAAACCAATTGTAGAAAATAAAAACTATAGAAAATAATATCAATAAAATCAATTATCTGTTTTGGATAATTTTTTATGTTTCGGAATCCCTAAGATGCGTGAATCATGAAGAAAATGTATACACATTCTATAAAGATTCAAATCAAACTGAGAAATTAAATATGTTTCTGTATGGCAAACTGGGAAATCGAATGTTCTTAAAAGTTTGAAAATTCATAACTTTCAAACCGATTAGCCATTTTGAAAGATCTTTGATGTTTCGAAAACCTTGAGATGTATAGATTATAGGAAAATTATTTACACATTGTGTAAATGTCTGAGCCAATGCCAGAAATTAAAATATTTTACTGTCTACGAAATGGAAGGGTTTGTATGAACCCACAACTTAAAAAATTCATAACTTTTGATCTACTCAACCAAATGGAGTGATCTTTGAACTTTTAGACAAATTAAGATGTTTGGAACTCAGGTGCTCACTTTTTCGATGAGTTTCCACTTTAAGAGGGTTTGATTACGCCAATTTGCTTACTCCAAAATATTTCGAACTTCGAAGGCCCAAGAAAAAGAATTACAGCATAATTTTTTGCTTCGGAGAGCTTGATCGCCACATTTCTACTAATACTTTTAATAGTTTGTTCACAAGATTCGGCTATATATCAATGGTGCCAAAAACTTATTCACGTAAAGTATAGCTGTTGTCAGTACCTCTTATCAAATAGAAAAATGATGATAATTGCAAGTATACAGATGCAATGTAGTTTTAAAAGATATCGATCCCACAGGGAAGGACTAGTTCAGGAATCGAAAAGAAAACGATGAGAAGGTATTTTAAAATAATTTTGAAGATAGATTTGGTGAAAGTTGAAAAGATATGCTAATAAGAAGAGTAGAGGAGATATGCCTTTCCTAAAAACTAGTTTGGAAAGATGAGAATGCAAAGACTCAAAGACAAGACAATGCAACACATATATGACTTTCAACAATACGGTTCTACATTCTCTAAGATTCAATTATGCGGCACATAAAGTTACAAATGAAATGACTTTTCTTATCTAGGGTAAATGACTTGCATCAATTCACAAAAACCAGAATAACATCAATGTTATGCTTAGTACAGGTAGCTCTCACATAACGACATTTAGCAAGTTACCATTCCAAAAATGTTGGCTTACTAAATGGCATTAAATCACAGATCCAGTGATCACTATCAAAACACGTTAACCTTGAAACTACTCTTAAAATCAACGTGAAAGAATGCAACTTAATTGATGTAAACAAAAACAAGACAAATTACTCGTTATGACACACAGACATATCATAAACTTCGATAGAGAAAGTATAAGATGAAGAAACAAGTAAAGTTGTACAGGTTTGCAAGTGAAAGCTAAAGTTGATCAAACCATATCCACTCTTTAATGGGAGTCATCATTTCCCGCAATTCCTACGTCTACTTGCCTTCGGTTTTGACATTATGTAGATCACTCCTTTCGGCCTGTATTCAGTTTGTAAATTGAGTTACAAGATTGTGAAGAATAATAAATTCTTTATTGAAGAATGCTTCGTGTCGTACACTTTTACAATAATCGCTCATAATGCAAAGAAATATAGTGATTGAATGATCAAATCACTTTATAATCTCACTCTCTCAAACTAAGAACTAAGAAAGGAGATCATAACTCTCTCTCTCTCTCTCTACATTTCTTCCCTACCATATGCATGAAATTTATATCTCTTACTGTGCACTTTCTTCCATGAAATTTGTGAAGAATTGGGACCCTATTTATAGAGTTGAAGGGTTGCATCTATTTACTTGAAAAGTCTTATCCATTTGTGAAAGATTGCACCTTTTCACTTTGATTGGTTGATGAAACTTGATGTTATCCAAAATGAAGAGGCACCTTTTCATGATTGGTTGACTCCTGATAAGTGTCTTTTCATTGGTAGTTGATAGCGGTTGATAACGGTTGATCATACTTATCTGGAGGTTGGTAGTTAAGAAGATAATACCAGAAAATCGTCCATGTCACGATAGCGATATGTGATTCGCGACCTTGAATCTTTTGTTGGTAGATTTTTGATCTGAAGTGACCAGGTCATGACCGCGAATGGTTGTTGCGATCATGAACGGAGTTTTCTTAAGAAATCTCCTTGTAACTTCACCGATCTTTGACAGCTTCAATATTAAGCTAAATCTTTAAGTTCCATGAATCTTTTTGCACATTTTTCACTCTTTTTTTTATAGAATTCCACTTTAGTTCATTTTACTCCCAAGATTTACCTAATATCTGCATTTGCATAAAAATCAACTACATACCACGTGAAATCTTTTATATGAAGTATAAAAATGACGAAAACCATAGCATTTATTATGCAAAATTATCATGATAATAAGTGTAATTATACACTTATCATACCCCCACACTTAACTTTTACCTTGTCCTCAAGGTAAATTCAACAGAAGTGGTTTAAATTTGGTAAACAAGTTTGTACCTTTGGCGAAAGACTATTGCAGTGAGTACCACATTCAACGTTGCAAAAGATTTCAAGTAGAAGTTCAAGATTTCCCACAAATTAGTAATGTGCAATTTATATAGCCATAGTTGCGTACCTTTGTTCATAATGGAGAGTCTACCGAATAGTAAGCTTCATATAAGTGTTATATGCATTCTCGAATATTACCTTCTCTTAAGCATAATAAAAACTATATAGGTCATTGAAAGCACACTTTCTCAATTTCTCTCAAGGCATTTTTAGGTAACCTAGGATGCTAAAACACTCATAGTGGTTGCATTATATGCTCCATACCACTCTCCCCTTTTTCAAGTGGTTGCATTTTATGCTCCATACCACTCTCTCATTTTTTTTCTTTAAGCATATGTTTTTGAAGTACTTTGTACTTTGCATCCATTTTTCGTGCTATGCTTTCTTTTCTTTTTCACTCAATGAATGGTTGCAGTCTCTGCAACGTACCATTCCTCACGTTTTGCATAACTCATTGGTTATCCTCTCTTTCTTTTGATTTTTCATTAATACCCTCATCCTTTATTGATGAATTTTCAAAGTATTATGGCTATAGTTTCCTAAGACTTTAAACTTACTCAATACTTATAGGACCTATTTGAGATTTGCATATAAAACTTATACTAGGAATACTACTAAGTATAACTTCATTTTAACTTATCAGACGCATTAAACTGAAACTATATAAGGTTTACTAATTCATGTTGCATTGAAATATATACGAAACTTACTTGGAATGTTACTCTGAATGCTACTCACCACTCATCCTTGCCAAATACTAAATGTTGTGCACTAACATCAAACTTATAATACCTAACACTCAGCATAACCTTGGATAATTATAAGTATAGTAAAAGAATAGATAACATATATATAACACGAAAATCAATAAAACTTTAAAGCTCTTCGATGTTTATTTTATTCGATTTTTTTATATCCCCCCACAATAAAGAACACATTGTCCTTGTTGTGAGAGATTTTATTAAAATAAATCACACAACTAATTAGTCTAAAAAAAATTGAAAAAGAGAAGTAAGAAAATAATAAACCCGTATATTATGAAGGAAAATCTAGGATCCATGTTGCGATCGTGATGGCCTGTCGTGACCGTGACTTCCTTAACCACAAACATTTAGGTTTTGAAACCCGGTATTCACGAGCATGAGGTGTATGTCGCGGTCGTGATCTTCTTTAATTCTTCAAATTCTTCATTTTTTAGATTTATAACCTAGAAAAACAAACTAAGAAAAACAAACGTATTAAATATAATTGCTCGTTATCTTGGAATTCGATCTCTTAATGCACTTGCCTTCCCCGGTAACGGTGCCAAAAACTCTATCGTAAGTTTTTTACTACACTAGTTCCGAAAGGCTTGTCCCTGGCAACGGTGCTAAAAACTTGTTCGCCACTTTTCTACTGATAAGTTTAATAATTTTTACGCAAAGAGTTTGGCTAAATATCAACGGTGCCAAAAACTTGTTCATGTGAAATATAGGTGTTGTCAATACCCCTTATCAAATAGAAAAATGATGATAACTGCAAGTATACAGTTGCAATGTAGTTTTAAAAGATATCAATCCCACAGGTAAGGACTAGTTTAGGAATCGAAAAGAAAAAGATGTGAATGTTTTTTAAAATAATTTTGAAGATAGATTTGGTGAAAGTTGAAAAGATATAAAAATAAGAATAGTAGAGTAGATATGCCTTTCCTAAAAACTAATTTGGAAAGATGAGAATGCAAAGACTCAAAGACAAGACAATGCACATATATGACTTTCAACAATAGGGTTCTACACTCTCTAAGATTCAATTATGCGGCACATAAAGTTACACATGAAATGACTTTTCTTATCTAGGGTAAATGACTTGCATCAATTCACGAAAACCTGAATAACATCAATGCTATGCTTAGTACGGGTAGCTCTCACATAAGCACATTTAGCAAGTTACCATTCAAAAAATGTTAGCTTAATAAACTGCGTCAAATCACAGATCTAGTGATCACTATCAAAACACGTTAACCCTGAAACTGCTCTTAAAATCAACGTGAAAGAATGCAACTTAATTGATGTAAACGAAAACAAGACAAATTACTCGTTATGACACATATACATATCATAAACTTCGATAGAGAAAGTATAAGATGAAGAAACAAGTATAGTTGCAAAGGTTTGTAAGTGAAAGCTAAAGTTGATCAAACCATATCCACTCTTTAATGGGAGTCATCAATTCTCGCAATTACTGCGTCTACATGCCTTCGGTTTGGACTTTATGCAGAACACTCCTTTCGGCCTGTATTCAGTTTGTAAATTGAGATAGAAGATTGTGAAGAACAATAAATTCTTTATTGAAGAATGCTTCGCGTCGTACACTTTTATAATAATCGCTCGTAATGTGAAGAAATATAGTGATTGAATGATCAAATTACTTTACAATCTCACTCTCTCAAACTAAGAACTAAGAAAGGAGAACATAATTCTCTCTCTCTCTCTCTGCATTTCTTCCCTACTATATGCACGAAATTTATGTCTCTTAGTGTGCACTTTCTTCCACAAAATTTGTGAAGAATTAGAGCCCTATTTATAGAGTTGAAGGGTTGCATCTATCCACTTGAAGAGTCTTATCTATTTGTGAAAGATTGCACCTTTTCACTTTGATTGGTTGATGAAACTTGATGTTATCCACAATGAAGAGGCACCTTTTCATGATTGGTTAACTCCTGATAAGTGTCTTTTCGTTGGTAGTTGATGGCGGTAGATCATACTTATCTGGCGGTTGGTAGTTAAGAAGATAATACCAGAAAACCGTCCATGTCGCGACAGCGATATGTGATTCGTGACCGTGAATCGTTTGTTAGCAGATTTCTGATCTGAAGTGACCAGGTCGCAAACCGTGAATGGTTGTCGCGACCGTGAATGGAGTTTTCTTCAGAAATCTCCATGTAACTTCACCGATCTTTGACAGCTTCAATCTTAAGCTAA